>CM030185.1:17591391-17601391 GCA_017639675.1 Aplochiton taeniatus | reverse complement strand
GTCAGTCAGTCAGCCAACCAGTCAGCCAGTCAGTCAGTCAGTCAGCCAGCCAACCAATCAACTAGTCAGTCAGTCAACTAGTCAGTCAGTCACTCAAACAGCCAGTCAGTCAGTCAGTGAGACAGTCAGTCAGTCAGTCATTTTAACATTCAGCCATTGGTCTAGAGTCTAGACAGTCAACCAGTCAGTCAGCTAGACAGCCATCTAGACAGTCAGTCATATTAAGTTTAGTCAGCCAGTCAGTCAGTCAGTCAGTCAGTCAGTCAGTCAGCCAGTCAGTCAGATTTAACAGCCCAACCCCAGCTGTGAGGGCATGCCTGAAAACCAAATTAAATTAAACATTGACCTGGTCTTCACAGGGACTTCCATCTGAAACAGAAGAGAGAGAGAGAGAGAGAGAGAGAGAGAGAGAGAGAGAGAGAGAGAGAGAGAGAGAGAGTTAGATAGTTTTCTCTCCAGAGACTGGTCATACAGAGAATCATATAGAATCCAAGTAAATGGAATAGGCTGAGAGCCTGGTCCCATGGCAACTAAGATCCCTAGCCCATAGTTACCAAAGCCGTTGCCAAATGGTCACAACATAAACATAAACCAGCTTTATATCCTGTTTCGGCAGGCTGCGTTTGACTGGTAGGAAAAAAAATTGGTTCCTCTGACTGGCAGTGGTTTAGTTTGCCTAGGCGTGTTTGTTCTAGAACTCCTAGTTCTACAGCGTATCCGCTCTGAACGCTGTTCAAGCGCCGCTGTCACAGGGCTGTGATTCATGAGCATTCATAATTCATCAGGTAAATGGCTCCTAATACCAGCCCTGCTCTGGCTAGCTCCCCAGAGACGTGCCAGCCGCCCCGGGTTAAAAACCCTCCATGGACTTCTCTAATCCAGTAAAAGGCTGCCGTCTGAAAGAGCAGGAAGTGGCACGGGTCTAGCGGGTTGGAGCTAAAGAGGAACACCTCTGAACTCCCCAGGGGGTGCTGTCTCAACTATAGGAACTGATGATCACCCAGATAGAAAGGAACACACATCTCCATGATGGAACGTTTGAACAGCACAGAAGGAACACACACACTACCGATAAACACATAGAGACGTGCGTACATTTATATGGTACACACAAACACACACACACACACACACACACACACACACACACTACTTTGCTGCACAGAGATGAGAGAGATGGAGGTGGGGTGGGTGGGTGGGTTGTGGATCACTGAGAGGTGGCACCAAAAAGAAGATTGTGAAAATGAAAACCCCAAATGATAGCTTCATTCAGGCAGGCATGCAGACAGACAGGTCAGATAACACCATGCAACAGTAAACAGTCGCTGATTGACAGAGGACAGATGACGTCCATGCAGTGAGACCTGTTGGGAAGTCTTCCTCCACTGAGAAGGTGCTCATGGTGATGCTGGCTAGATGCCTCCTGGACTCCCTCTTCTCCTTCAGGATCTGCTGGAAACTCCTCAGGCACTTTAGACGCCGCGCGTCTCTCTGGCTCATCTCCAGGGGGCGCTCTCCTTCCACCAACGACCCCTCTGCCCCTGGCGGTCCCTCTGGAGTTGGGGTTACTTGGTCTGAGGTAATACCTTGGCTTAGAGTTGGAATTGGAGTTGGAGCGGCTGTCTCTAGGTCAGGACCCTGGCATAGAGTTGGAGTTGGAGTTGGAGTCATGAAGCTGGTCAGGGTCCTGGTCTGGCTCTGTTCTCCTTCCAGCTTCTGTTGTGTTGGTGTTTCTGACGCGGTACCTTCCTCCTCCAGCGGATGCTGTGGGGCTGCTGCTCCTAAGACTGTAGCTTCTCCTCCTCCTCCTCCTCCTCCTCCTCCTCCTCCTCCTCCTCCTCCTCCTCCTCCTCGCTCCTCAGGACAAACGGAGAGCGACTCCAAAGTACTGCACTGCGATAAAGAGGAGTCGGTGGGCTGGTGGAGAGGGGCGGGGAGCGACTCCGTTAGGCTTTGAGGGGGGGGGGGGGGCGGGGAGCAACTCTGCTAGGCTGTGAGGGGGGGTTGTCTGTGCCGGAGGGGCTGTGGTACCAGAGTGCTTGGGGTGGGGATGGGGGTCTGATTCGGAGCGGGAGGTAAGGTGTGGCTGGTGGGGTGACTGGCTGACGACGGGCCCCTCAGGCTGCAGGGCCTCAGGGGGGGCTGCAGGGGCCACAGAACTGGAGATTATGTTTGATAACCGTGATATCGTCTCCACAGCAGAGTGTGTATCCAGGGGCCTCACAGCAGAGTGTGTATCCAGGGGCCTCACAGCAGAGTGTGTATCCAGGGGCCTCACAGCAGAGTGTGTATCCAGGGGCCTCACAGCAGAGTGTGTATCCAGGGGCCTCACAGCAGAGTGTGTATCCAGGGGCCTCACAGCAGAGTGTGTATCCAGGGGCCTCACAGCAGAGTGTGTATGGGCTGTCCCTGCGGGTCCCTCTGCATGGTCAGAGAGGGTGTGTTCTGGTAGCACGATGGGGGATTCCTCCTCCTCCTCCTCCTCCTCCTCCTCCTCCTCCTCCTCCGGGAGGTCGGGTCCAGGCCCATCCAGTCTCCTCAGCGCCCCCTGCAGGGCGGATCTGAACCCCAGCACAGCCCGGCCCAGACGCTTCACATTGAAGCCGACGTTAGGAGTGCCGCCTGGCGCTAGGCCTGGGCGGGTCGACAGAACCTCCGGCCCGGTCCTCCTCGCGTCCGGCCAGGGTCCCGCCCCTACGGCCTCCTGGTAGGCCGTCACGTTAGGCTCCGCGTGGCCGAGGTCAGAGGTCAACTCATAGAGACAGCCCTCGGCCGTGTCCACTGCCCCACCATACCCCAGGCCGGGGCTGTCCTGCTGGGCATGGGAGAGTAACCGCGCCCCAGGCTGCGGCTGAGGCCTCTGCTGGCGTGGGCCGGAGGAGACCGTGGGGGAGCTGTGGTGGAGAGTCGGAAGAACAGAGCGCTGCTCCACTTCTTCTTCTCTTCCTCCATTCTGGTAGTTCTCCCAGCTTCTGCCTGCACCCCCGTCTCCATCCTCCACACTGCCTTGTGGGTAATACCCCTCCCCCTCCCCGGCCTCCTCGGTGCTGTGTCCGGAGGAGAGGGAGCTGGTGCTGGGGCAGTCCTGTCCGTCCTGACGCTCCAGGTAACCCAAGCTCAGCTTCCTGGCGACCGCGCCCATCGGGATGTCTGAGCTTTGGTCGGACACTTCCTCCTCCTCCTCCTCCTCCTCCTCCTCCTCCTCCCGGGTGTCATGTGACTCTCCCCTGGGGGATATAGCCGACTCCGGCCCCCTGGGCAACAGAAGGTCGCCGTGGATACTGTGGCGTTGGCTGTAGACGGGGAACAGCGGCTCCTCTCTCTCCGAGGCGCGTCCGTAGGCGCTGACGGGGCGTCGCCGTGGCGACTGCTGTGGCGCTGACCCCGCCCACGTGGCCGCGTGGCCGTGCGGCCCGGAGCGCATGGCCTCTATCTCCATCAGCACGGCATCCACACAGGACGACACCTCCTCCACCGAGCCCCGCACGGAGGACAGGTACTCACGCAGGTCACAGATCTCCTCCTGGATCTTATTGATGCCTCTCAGCTCCTTCAGGATGTGCTCGATGAGGGCGCTGGACTCCTCCTCCTCCTCCTCTTCCTCCTCCTGCTCCTCCTCTTCCTCCTCTTCGTCCTCCTCCAGCAGTGTGCTCGGCAGAGATCTGTTGAAGTTATAATCCATGAAGTCCCCGGCAGAGTAGGGACGCTTGGATCGGGCTGAACGCACCCTGACGAAGTTTGGCGGCATCCCTACTCCTCCCCCCGCTCCTGCTCCTCCTGCTCCTCCTCCTCTTCCTCCTGCTCCTTCTGCTCCTCCTCCCCTAGCAGAAGGTCCAGCTCCAAACCCAGTGTCCCTGTGGTTCTGGTGCGGCCCGGCCCGTCTGTGTTCTGGGACAGGGAGGAGGCGGTGCTTAACGGGGGGGGAACGGCTGTGACGCTGCAGGGTGCAGGGGATCCGGACACACCCCTCTCTGTTTAGCTCCACCTCCCCCACGCAGGGCACCCGCCCCGCCGCCCCCCCCGTGGCCCCTCCCATTAGACATTCTGGGGGGGCAGACCTCGCCGTCATGACCCCCGCTCAAACCTCCTCTTCCCTCCTTCTCCTCTGGCTGCACCTCCTCCTCCTCCTCCTCTATCCCTCCATGGTAGAGCTGGGGGTCTTGAGACCCTTGCAGCAGTCGGTGAATCTTGCCGCGGATCACCAGGGCAACGTGAGGGTTGGGCGCCCGCCTTTTAGGAAGGTGCACTTTGGCCTTGGCTCCGCCTCCTTTGGGGGCCACGCCCGCCCCATGCTGCCTGTTGAAGCGGTTTCTGGAGAACATGCTTGAGGGGAGGGAGGGGCCCTAGGAACCTTTGGTGGGTCCCAGCCTTGTTTCCGGGGCACCCATTCAGGGTTGCACCAGCATGGTAGACCAGATGGGGGCTTAGCTTATCACTATGAGGAGGAGCTTAAGGAGAGAAGATGGAGGTTGAAACAGATCACAAATCAAACAACCTAACCTACTGACTTCACCAAGAAACGTTGTCCGTTTCAGAGAAACCATTCAAAACACTGTTCATTACAGACAAACCATTCAAAACACTGTTCATTACAGACAAACCATTCAAAACACTGTTCATTACAGACAAACCATTCAAAACACTGTTCATTACAGACAAACCATTCAAAACACTGTTCATTACAGACAAACCATTCAAAACACTGTTCATTACAGACAAACCATTCAAAACACTGTTCATTACAGACAAACCATTCAAAACACTGTTCATTACAGACAAACCATTCAAAACACTGTTTATTACAGACAAACCATTCAAAACACTGTTCATTACAGACAAACCATTCAAAACACTGTTCATTACAGACAAACCATTCAAAACACTGTTCATAACAGACAAACCATTCAAAACACTGTTCATTACAGACAAACCATTCAAAACACTGTTCATTACAGACAAACCATTCAAAACACTGTTCGTTACAGACAAACCATTCAAAACACTGTTCATTACAGACAAACCATTCAAAACACTGTTCATTACAGACAAACCATTCAAAACACTGTTCATTACAGACAAACCATTCAAAACACTGTTCATTACAGACAAACCATTCAAAACACTGTTCATTTCAGACAAACCATTCAAAACACTGTTCATTACAGACAAACCATTCAAAACACTGTTTATTACAGACAAACCATTCAAAACACTGTTCATTACAGACAAACCATTCAAAACACTGTTTATTACAGACAAACCATTCAAAACACTGTTCATTACAGACAAACCATTCAAAACACTGTTTATTACAGACAAACCATTCAAAACACTGTTCATTACAGACAAACCATTCAAAACACTGTCCGCTACAGACAAACCATTTCAAACGCTCAAGTTCAGACAAAGAACAATATCAAGACTGGTTTCCTCTCCTGTGGTGTGTTAGCGGATCATGAAGTGACAATTCCATTACAGGAAACATCAACACCATCAACACTAATATCCACACTAACATACTCTACTAACCCTGGTCTGAACACACACCATCAACACTAATATCCACACTAACATACTCTACTAACCCTGGTCTGAACACACACCATCAACACTAATATCCACACTAACATACTCTACTAACCCTGGTCTGAACACACACCATCAACACTAATATCCACACCAACATACTCTACTAACCCTGGTCTGAACACACACCATCAACACTAATATCCACACTAACATACTCTACTAACCCTGGTCTGAACACACACCATCAACACTAATATCCACACCAACATACTCTACTTTTAAATGGTAAACAGTCAGTAAGTAAGCAGCCAAGTCTAAATTCATGTCTACGTCTTTTCTCTGTGTTTGAATGGAGGGAGAGGCTTTCAGCGTGCCCCTAATGACAGTGGATGATCGCTGGCCCAACAGGGTTCATGCACCCGCTCTGCGACCATCTCAAACAAGGGCACTGCCACCACACATTCTTGTGCCAACCATTTTCTGGGAAGGCTAATTCGTTTCCCCCAGGCCATTAAGAAGTATTGCTGCTCCACCTTTTAGAAGGAGGAGGAGGAGGAGGAGGAGGAGCGACAGCGTTCAACCCACAGGAAGGAGAGACACAGAAGACACAGCTGGAGAAGAGGGGAATGGAAACTGGTAATTTGATAGATGGCATTTCTCAGGGGAATTGTTCAGATCCAAGATATAAGACACACACACACATACACACACACACACACACACACACACACACACACACACTCACACACACATTAAAACAGCATGTTCCGAGTCAAATGTTATCGGTAGCCAGCTGTTCCAACTAACTAAACTACTTGGCAGCCACAAGGCGATGTTGACATGACTGGTCACAGCGGAGGGGAGAGAAAAGAGAGAGATTAAAAGAGAGAGAGAGAGAGAGATAGCGAGGGAGAGATGAAGAGAGAGAGGGAGAGAGAGAGAGAGAGAGAGAGAGAGAGAGAGAGAGAGAGAGAGAGAGAGAGAGAGAGAGGGAGAGAGCAGAGAGAGAGAGAGAGAGAGAGAGAGGGAGAGATGAAGAAAGAGAGAGAGATAGCGAGGGAGAGAGAGAAAGAGAGAGAGAGATAGCGAGGGAGAGATAATGAAAGAGAGAGAGTGATAGAGAGAAAGAGAGAGATAGAGAGAGAGAGAGAGAGAGAGAGAGAGAGGGGGAGAGATGAAGTAAGAGAGAAAGAGACAGAGAGGAATATAGTGAGGTGGAGGAAGAGTCATAGATGGAAAGGAACACGTTAAAACCAATAACAGAGTTTTCTGGATGGGATGGTAGCTATGGAAACCACGTGGCTGTTCAGACATCGGGTGCTGATAGGAGGAGAGACCTAGTGGACGCATGTTGAACGGCTGAATAAAACCTAATCATGTCATGACTTAAAACACACTACTCCTCTCA
This sequence comes from Aplochiton taeniatus, assembly GCA_017639675.1. Lineage (NCBI taxonomy): Eukaryota > Metazoa > Chordata > Actinopteri > Galaxiiformes > Galaxiidae > Aplochiton > Aplochiton taeniatus. Next base: position 17,594,454 of record CM030185.1, on the reverse strand, counting down.
ATCCATATCCCTCTGAGCCCGAAGTGGAGAGCCAAATAAAACCTAATCATGTAATGACTTAAAACACACTACTCCTCTCAATCCATATCCCTCTGAGCCCTAAGTGGCGAGCCAAATAAATAAATATAATACGAGTACTTTTTAATGAATTACATTTTTGGAGATGGATGGATTCAGCTCTGTTCACAGTGACTGGTATGGGTCTGGTGCAGCAGACAGCAGCCACCTGTAGTTCATTTAAACACACCAACAATTTCCAATTTCTGCTTTTCCTCTCTTTTTTTTCTGTGTCCATTTCCTTCATTCCCCTCCCCTCTCTTCTCTCTCCTCTCTCACCTTCTCTCTGCATCTCTCTCCCTCTCTCCCTCTCTCTCCTTCTCTCTCTCCCTCTATCTTCTCTCTCTCCTCTCCCACCTTCTCTCTGCATCTCTCTCCCTCTCTCTCCCTCTCTCTTGCCTTCTCTCTCCTCTCTCCTTCTCTCCCTCTCTCTCTACAGATCATGGCGTTCATTCTGAAAGCTCTTATTAAGTGAGTGTACTATTACCATGTCACCATGACATCTCCATCTGTGTTTACACCACTGCTTTTTCTACCTCCTCCCTCCCTCCCCCCCCCCCCCCCTCCCTCCCTCTCCCCTCCCTCCCTCTCCCCTCTCTCTCTCTCTCTCTCTCTCTCTCTCTCTCTCTCTCTCTCTCTCTCTCTCTCTCCCCCCCTCCCACCCTCCCTCCCTCCCTCTTCTCTTTCCATCTCTACCCAAACTGAGACTTTGGATCCACAGTGCCAGTCTTAGCAGACAGACAGAGAGTCAGACAGGCAGGCAGGCAGGCAGGCAGGCAGACAGACAGACAGACAGACAGAGAGACAGACAGACAGACAGACAGACAGACGGGCAGACAGACAGACAGACAGACAGACAAGCAGACAGACAAACAGACGGGCAGACAGACAGACAGACAGACAGACAGACAGACAGACAGACAGACAGACAGACAGACAGACAGACAGACAGACAGACAGACAGTGTTAACTGTAGGGATTGGGTCCATGGTCCTCAGTGCAGTTGAAAACTCTACCGCTCTAGGAGTGTTTCTGATTCACACTGAACCCACACAGGCGGACTGAACTGAAAGGAACAGTAACACCTACACTGACCCCTCAAAGGAAATGGACGCCCCGTGACCTTTGACCCCTAAGAGAGGTCCCAAGGTAAAGAGGTATTTTTAACACACATGAGAAACACCAGTCTAACACTGTAGTGTGCAAGTGTGTGTTGGCGTGAGTGTGTGTTGGTGTGAGTGTGTGTTGGAGTGTGTGTGTGTTGGTGTGAGTGTGTGTTGGCATGAGTGTATGTTGGTGTGAGTGTGTGTTGGCATGAGTGTGTGTTGGTGTGCGTGTCAGAATAGTCCACAGAAAGTAAATACCGACATTAAAACAAGGCTCAAGTCCTGAGGAGGAGAATGACAGGGAGAAGAATAGACCCAGCTGTAGGAGGGAAGGAGGGAGGGAGGAAGGAGGGAGGAAGGAAGGAAGGGAGGGAAAGGGATGGAGGGAAAGGGATGGATGAAGGGAGAGAGAAAGAGATAGAGGAAGGGCGGGAGAGAGATAGAGATGGAGGAAGGGCGGGAGAGAGAAAGAGATGGAGGAAGGGCGGGAGAGAGATAGAGATGGACGGAGGGAAAAATAAGAGAAGAGGTTGGTATGGGCGAAAACAAAGGAAGTGGGTGAGGGGGAGTGGGAGGAAAATATAGAGAAAGAACGAAAGCACAAACAGGAGGAAACAAGAGACGCCAGCTGTTAAGAGTCATGTGATCTCAGTGTTGTTAAGAGTCATGTGATCTCAGTGTTGTTAAGAGTCATGTGATCTCAGTGTTGTTAAGAGTCATGTGATCTCAGTGTTGTTCGATAACCAGAGCTGTCTTTACAGTTTATCATTGAGTGGTTATACTGAGTTTCAATGTTCTATCACATCCACACTAACGCTAACAGTTTAGTATCGGGTGGTTTTATTGGAGTTGCAATGTCATATCACTAGATTTCCATCTTGATGTCATTGGATCTTAGCGCTGCGTTTCATATTGTTGAGCATAACATATTTGTAGACAGGTTGGATTAGGGGGTTGGACCGTCAGGAACGGTCTTAAATTAGTTGAAGTTGAATCTCGAAAAACAGGAACTACTTTTGTGTATGAAATGTGCTATACAAAAAAAATGTATTTGATTTGATACAGACAGTAACCACCATGATTGGAGGGATAAAGAGAGGGATGGAAAGAGGGACAGGGGAGGGATAGAGGAGGGGAGGGAAGATGGAAGGATGGAGGGAGGGTCGATAGGATGGAGGAAAGGAGAGGAATGGAGTGATCAACAGGCGGAGGGATAAGAAGCTGGTCTTAGTGGACTAATCACTTTCACAAACAAATCCAATAAAAGGGGTCTCCTCCCTCTCCCTCCCTGCCTCTCCCTCCCTCCCTCTCTCTCCCTCCCTCCCTCTCTCTCTATCCATCTCTCCCTCTCCCTCCATCCCTCTCCCTCTCTCCTCTTTTCTCCCTCTGTCTCTCCCTCCTCCCTTGTCCCTTTCTCCCCCTCCCTCCCTCCCTCTCTCCATCCCTCTCCCTCTCTGTGGCTGACAGCAACCTTGTGTTCTCTGAGCAGTGCCTGGCAGGCGTCCAGGCAGCGCTAGGCTAAACGCTGAGGATTCACAGCGGAGCGCTAATCGCTTTATCTTTCTCTCCTTTGGCCTGTTGAGGTTCCTCTGACTCACCGTGGTTACTCTTCCAGTCAGTCAGTTAGTCAGCCAACCAGTCAACCAGTCAGCCAGTCAGTCAGCCAACCAGTCAGTCAGTCAGTCAACCAATCAGTCAGTCAGTCAGTCAGCCAACCAGCCAACCAGTCAGTCCGCCAACCAGCCAGTCAACCAGTCAGTCAGTCAGTCAACCAGCCAGTCAGTCAGTCAGTCAGTCAAACAACCAACCCTCTGGTTCACAGGAGGAGAGAGGCAGCCAGTCAGCAAATAAAACAAAACAGTCAGTCAGTCTCTCCATGGTTAGTCTCCCAGTCAACCAG
>CM030185.1:17556391-17583891 GCA_017639675.1 Aplochiton taeniatus | reverse complement strand
TCCAATCCAGACCAGACCAAACCAGACAAAACAAAACAAAACCAGACCAGATCAAACCAGACTAATACCAAACTGGACCAGACCAGACAAAAACCATGCTAAACAGAATATACCAAAACCAGACAAGACCAATATCAGGCCAGGTCAGACCAAACCAAACCAAAACACTGGTTCAGTTACCTGTCTGCTGTTTCTTGGTTTTCACAGGAGAGAAGTTGGCATTTCAGGCTCAGGGTGCACGCACACACAAAATTAATCACTGAAAACAAACACACACACACACACACACACACACACACACACACACACACACACACACACAGAGAACGAACACGGAGCAAACTCTAGGACTCACTGACACACACAAACATGTGCATAATGAAACACACACAACATGACACACTGACACACACACACACACACACACACACACACACACACACATGTGCATAATGAAACACACACAACATGACACACTGACACACACACACACACACACACACACACACATGTGCATAATGAAACACACAACATGACACACTGACACACACACACACACACACACACACACACACACACACATTGACAGATGCATGCATCAAGGGATGCACACATACATATCTCCTCTTTCTGCCTCTGGCTTTCACACATACGGCTACATATGCCAACACTTGTTTGTCAGCCAAACACACACACACACACGCACGCTCGCACACACACACACGCACACACACACACACACACGCACACACACACACACACACGCACACACACACACGCACACACACACACAAACACACAAACACACACAGAACAGCCAGAGTGGACCAATCGTTACACACAGAACTAAAACCTGGGACTTCTTGTTTCTTGCTTCTGATTGGCTCTCTTCCCCACAATGCTTTCAAAGAAACCAATCAGAGCCCTGGAAATGCTCACTGTATCCCAATATGGTGGACAGGTTGCCAAGTAGAAAAAACGACGTTATAATAATAATAATAATAATAATAATAGTCATTTGATTTTCCACATCGCCAGTAATCGATCGAATTGAAAGCGTAGAATAGTTGAGAGGAGAGAGAGTGGACAGAGGAGGAAGGAGTGAGTCTGGAGTGCTGTAGCCTCCTGGGCTCTGGGTCCGATGAAGTGATCAAAGGGTGAGCAGAACTATCATGTATTATAGATGTTCCTGTGAGCCAGGAGATCAAGAACCATCAAAACACATGGGACTGGGAGACAGGACGTTTCTGGCTATCACCTGGAGGAGGAGGAGGAAGAAAAGAGAGCTGTCATAGACTATTACCTGGCCAGGGAGGTGACCTGTTCTATCAGAGTATATCTCCTGTTCTATCAGAGTATATCTCCTGTTCTATCAGAGTATATCTCCTGTTCTATCAGAGTATATCTCCTGTTCTATCAGAGTATATCTCCTGTTCTATCAGAGTATATCTCCTGTTCTATCAGAGTATATCTCCTGTTCTATCAGAGTAAATCTCCTGTTCTATCAGAGTATATCTCCTGTTCTATCAGAGTATATCTCCTATTCTATCAGAGTATATCTCCTGTTCTATCAGAGTATATCTCCTGTTCTCTATCAGAGTATATCTCCTGTTCTATCAGAGTATATCTCCTGTTCTATCAGAGTATATCTCCTGTTCTATCAGAGTATATCTCCTGTTCTATCAGAGTATATCTCCTGTTCTCTATCAGAGTATATCTCCTGTTCTCTATCAGAGTATATCTCCTGTTCTCTATCAGAGTATATCTCCTGTTCTATCAGAGTATATCTCCTGTTCTCTATCAGAGTATATCTCCTGTTCTATCAGAGTATATCTCCTGTTCTATCAGAGTATATCTTCTGTTCAATCAGAGAGCGTCTCCTATTCTCGATGTGATATTATTATCACAGAGGTCTGATGATTCACTCGCAGTTAGAGGAGGAGGAGGAGGAAGAAGAGGAGGAAGAGGAGGAGGAGGAGGATGTCACTGTCTAGCTATAGGACGGCCACTGTCGTACATGTCTACAAACAGACAAACTGAAGTGTTTACTGTTGGTCCTACCAGCCTAACACTGCTGCTGGTGGTACAAGTCTACAAACAGACAAACTGAAGTGTTTACTGTTGGTCCTACCAGCCTAACACTGCTGCTGGTGGTACAAGTCTACAAACAGACAAACTGAAGTGTTTACTGTTGGTCCTACCAGCCTAACACTGCTGCTGGTGGTACAAGTCTACAAACAGACAAACTGAAGTGTTTACTGTTGGTCCTACCAGCCTAACACTGCTGCTGGTGGTACAAGTCTACAAACAGACAAACTGAAGTGTTTACTGTTGGTCCTACCAGCCTAACACTGCTGCTGGTGGTTCTGCTGCTGCGATCAGGGGGTCAATCAGGAGATTATTAACGGCTCCTCTCCTGTGACTGGCATTTCAAACACACAGTGGTGCGCACACACACGCGCGCGAGCGGGTGCACACACGTGCACACACACACATGCGCGCCCGCACACACACACACACAAACTCACAAACGACAAGTCTGAACTGGAGAGATGGAGAGATAGAAAATCAGAAAGAGAAAGAGACAGAGAAATTAAGGAAATGGAGTGATAGAGGATGGAGAGAGATGGAGTGATGGAGTAGAGAGAAAGAGAGAGGGAGGCAAAGAGGACGATGGTGAACATCAGAGAGGATGTAATCAAAGCCTGGATGATTGTGTCCAAGGCTTGTGTGTATGTGTCTGAGTGGGTGTGTGTGTGTCTCTGCGGGTGTGTGTGTGTTAGCGAGTGTGTGGTTGTCTGTGTGTGTGTGTGTCTTTCTGTGTGTGTGTGTGTGTGGGTGTGTGTGTGTGTGTGTGTGTGTCCATCTATTGTTTCATGTTCCTTGTTCCCTGGATGCCCTTGGCTGGTGGTTTTCAATGAAGAACGTTGTCTGAGAGAATGTCTGTGCTCTAAGACCCAATCTTTTAGAACGCATCCTGACCAGAGAGATTTGACTTGTTTACTTGTTTCTTTATTTTAGAACACATCCTGACCAGAGAGATTTGTCTTGTTTACTTGTTTCTTTATTTTAGAACACATCCTGACCAGAGAGATTTGACTTGTTTACTTGTTTCTTTATTTTAGAACACATCCTGACCAGAGAGATTTGACGTGGTCCTGAAGCTTCTTAATCTGATTTAGACACAAGGCAGAGGGTTTAACGGTCTAATTGAATCAAAACAAATGGGTGGGAGTTAAATATTATCGAATGATAAATACTCACACAAGTGCCGCCACACACGCACACACACACACACACACACACACACACACACACACACACACACACACACACACACACACACATCCCTAATAAGCTTAGCAGGGTCTCAGGTTAAGTGGGGAACTTTCACCACACAGAGCCTCAGTGTTGCTATGGCGCCTGCAGAGCGACGGACCAGGAAAAACAACTTCCCACATGAAAGAAGAGCACAAAGGAACAAATCATTATGTCAGCCAAACAACTCTTCATCAGTCACCTCGCAGGCGATGAGGAAGAAAGGTTAGCAACCAGCGACAGAGAGAAAAGTAACTGCCGCTTATCACCACACCAAAGAAAGAGTCAACCAATAGAAAGAGACAAGGACACAGAGAACCAGCCATGAGACAAGCAGCCATCTTATCACCAAAACAGAGTAAGAAAGTCAACCCACCAACCAGGAAAACAGAAAGAGGAGAAGACAGAGAACCGGCGATGAGGTGAATAATACACACTGTGTATTCATGTATAGGGTGAGAAAGGAAAGATAAAAATAGAGAGAGAAGAGAGAAAGGGGATCTGGGTCTGCACCTGTGGAGCAAAAACACTGCTAATCAACAGCGAATCAGAGGGGGGCCAGGGAATCTCAACCAACCAATCAGCAGGTGGACGGAGAGAGAGAGAGGTAGGTAGAGAAAGGTGGAAAGAAAAGAAAGAATTACAAAGAGAGTACTAATGAGGGAACGTAGAATAAGAGAAGACAGGCGGATAGATGAAGAGGTGCAGACAGAGGGAGAAATATGAAGGGACGGAGAGAGAGAGAGAGAGAGAGATGAAGAGAGAGGGATGAAGAGAGAGGGATGGAGGCAGGTGGTGCGGTCTCCCTACCTGCAGGAGCTGCAGCCTCACTCTGTTGTAGGCCTTCAGCCAACGCACTTTAGAAGGAGAGCAAGGGAGGGCCCCGTCCTCAAACAGACTGAGGAGAGAGAAGGGGAGAGAGAGAGAGAGAGAAAGGGTGGGGGAGAGAGAGAGAGAAAGAGAGAGAGAGAGGGGGGGAGATGAGAGAGAAAATGAGAGTGAGGGAGGGATGGGGTAGAGATCATTAGATGACTGTTGGCTTTAATGGAACAGTGCTGGGCCAACCAGCAAGTAGCAAACCAACAACATCAATTAAGAACCTGAGGTCTGAGAAAAGGTCCAGAGCAACATATTAAATGTAGTTTTCAAAGTATGTACTCTTAATATATATATATATATTTATTTCTCTCCTCTCCTCTTCGGTGTACCTGCTGTCTTTGAAAGGTATGCTTGTTTACGTTATATATCTGTTTCTCTAGTGTACTCTGATCTCTTCTTTTGTCTTGTCCTGGATGCATACCTGCTGTGTTTGCAGGTCACGTTCGAGTTATAAATATATACTGTATATATTTGTCTACTCTACTTTCCTGTCAGCTTGGGTCTACCTGCTGTGTTTGAATGATATGCTTGTTTAAGTCAGATATATATTTATTTACTCTACTCTGCTCTGTTCTCTTGATAGCTTGGGTGTATAGTATCATCCTGGGTGTATACCTGCTGTGTTTGTGGATCCTGTTTGAGTTATAAATATATCTATATTTTTCTACTCTGATCTCTTCTCGTTGTCCTTGACGTATACCTGCTGTGATTGCGGGTCCTGTTAGAGTCCAGGGAGACCTTAGGCAGGATGACGGCTGGCTCCTTCAGGTCTTTGTTGGAGCCTGGCTCTGGGAGTGGCCTCAGCTCCTTCTCCTCCTCGTACTCCTCCTGCTCCTCCTGCTCCTCCTCCTGGCAGGCCGGCTGGTGTCCCTGGAGAGGAGGCCGGGTGACAGCGGAGGAGGAAGAGGAGGCGTCGCGTCGCTGCTGCTCCTCCAGTTCAGAGCTCAGCAGGGAACTGGCCTGGCTCAGGTTCCCTGATGAACCGAAACGGCTGCTCTCCACGGGGCTGTGGGGGTGGGGGTGGGGGGGTGGGGGGGGTTACACACCTGGAGTCATAACCTGAGGCTCCAAGGGTTAGCGTGGAAAACAGAATCACAGACCCTAGTTTCCCGTTACAGTCTAAAGCCCTTTGGGTGTCTAAAAAAGCGCAATATCAAATGGAATCCATTATTATTGTTCAAATGCTCCTCAGTAGGTTTGTGAAGCTTGACTTTGAGCAACAAACTGCTTCCCATTGTTTGTGATGGTGGCAATCACACCGGTCCTATACGACCAATCAACAGAAACTCAATCATTCATTTATCAAGCACATTTCATTGAAATGTATGCATCAGAAGTGCTTTGAACACAGACAATTAAAAAAGCCATAAAAAGAGTAAATATGTATGCATATGAAGTGACACTGACTTATGCATATTACATTTGAACAGGCTTATTCAAAAAATGTAATATATATGGATTTTAAAAGGATAAAGTGCTGCTGAAAAAGTGAATCCATCAGCATATTAAATAGAGTTAAACTGATGCAGCGCCACTGGCTCTAGAGAGAGTAAGCAGAGTCTGGCAGTGTCGTGTGTGGCATCGCGCCGCTGTAAATCTCTCTCCCTTTACAGCTCTCTCTGGATTCAGAGAAACAAATGGGCTGAAGCTGAGGAATAACTCAGCAGAGGCGCTCTGGGGGGTGACGAGAAACCCAAACGCCCCCCCCGTTGAATAAAGAAAGCCAATAAATGAAGAGAGCAGTCCACTTTATGCTATGGACTTCCATCACTGTCACTGTGGCCATTACCCTGCCACTGTGAGTATAGAATGGTCCATCTAAAGACACGCACACACACGCACCCACACGCACATGCACGCACACGCACACGCACGCACACACACATGCACGCACACGCACGCGCACACACATGCACGCAAGTTTTCATTTTCACAATGTTGAAGATATTCACACCTTCAGAGTTAAATCCAAAGAATTGTGTCTATAAATAACAAGTGTAAACTATAAAAGAAGACAGAAATAGGATTCATCTTATTACCTCAATTGCAGCTGAAAATGTCGGTGTTAAACAATTTTTTTTTTTATTACATTTAATAAAAGGAAAAAAGAAACAGCAGGATGGCAAAGGATGGGTGACAACGCAACAATACCACAAGACAGGATAGGATGGGCTCCGGAAAGGCAGGACAGGGGTCAGGGGTCAGGGCAGCTCAGAGATCAGGGCAGATCAGGGGCCAGGGGTCAGGGCAGGTCAGAGGTCAGGGCAGATCAGGGGTCAGGTGCTGGCAGTGCTACAAACTAGCGTCTACGTAGCTCAGACATGATACATGAGCGGAGGCCGCCCCGTATCATGTCTCCATCTATCAGTACTGGCCTTTTGATGGCGTCCGGCTTCACCAGGAGGTCCTGTGCTGGCTTTCCGGTGGGGAGGTCGGAGGGCGTGTCGCTGGACTCCTCCCCCCCAGCCGGGGTGCCCTGAACCTGGGCTTCTGCTAAGGACAGGGCCTCGGAGGGGAAGCCGGACCGGGCCAGAGTCTCACAGCTCCCCGTGCTCTTATCGGTGCTCTCCGTGGGCTCGGTGAGCTCCTCCTCGTCGCTGCCGTCCGCACTCCCAGTCCCGCCGGACCCGGGGGACCGTTTGTCCCCTCCCGGTCCCGGCTGGGTCTCCTCCGAGGACTTGAGGCCCTGCGGCTGGGGCTGAGCGGTTACCACGGCGGCGGCAGCCGGAGGAGGGGCTGCCTCTGGTTTGGGGGTGTCACTCTGCCAGGGGAAACCCATCTTCTTCCCGAACATGGAAGACGGCGGCTCGTCCTTCCCGGACGGCTTGTCGTCGCTGAAGATCCCGGCTCCCAGGCTCTTGAAGCCGGAGAACAGGCCGCCCTCGGGCTGTGGAGGCTGCGGAGGCTGGGGGGTCTTAGAGGCCGGGGTCTTAGAGGCCGGGGCCGGGGCCGGAGCAGACGAGAAGAAAGACCCCAGAGATGAGGAGGCTCCTTCAGCAGCGCCCGAAAACAGGCCGAGGGAGGGAGCGGACAGGCCCGGGAGGTCGAACATACCTTTGGCCTCTGCTGGAGCAGGCGGCGCAGGCTCCTCAGACTCTCCTGGAACAACAGCAAGAGTCTGCCCCTCCTCCTCCTTCTTCTTCTCCTTCTCCTCTTCCATCTCGACCTCGGTCCTCTCTGTGGGTTCACACACAGAACCTTCCTCTCTTTCCATCTTATCTGTCCGGTCCTCCTCCTCCGTTGATCCTTTCTCTTTTTCGACATCAGTCTTCTCAGCACCATCTCCTACTCCTTCTGCTTTGTCATTCTCTGTTCTCTGTGGTGCTTCCTCCTCAGACGCCCCTTCCGTTGCTGTGGGTTCCTCTAGCCTGTTGTCTCCTTGTGGTCGGTTCTCCTCAGAGCCCTGCTGGTTCTCCTCTGGTTTAGACGCCGTCTCCGGCCCTTTGAACATCCCGAACAGATCGCTGGTCAGGGACTCCGTGGGCAGACTGCTGGGGAGACCGAAGAAGGAGCTCTTCTGTTGCTGAGGCTGGCCACCAGGGGGAGCCGTGGGAGAGGAACCAAAGAAGGAGGAGGCAGGAGAGCTGGAGAAGAAGCCTGTTGAGGCGGGTTTGCTGGGGCCTCTAGGGGCTGCGGGGGCTCCAAACATGGACATGAAGCCAGAGAAGGGAGCTGGTTCTGGGGCTCGCTGTGGCGGAGGTCTGGGCCCGCCCATCCTGGGACCACCCATTCTAGGATCACCCATTCTAGGCCCGCCCATTCTAGGACCGCCCATTCTAGGATCTCCCATTCTAGGCCCACCCATTCTAGGATCACCCATTCTAGGCCCGCCCATTCTAGGATCACCCATTCTGGGATCACCCATTCTGGGATCTCCCATTCTAGGCCCGCCCATTCTAGGATCTCCCATTCTAGGCCCGCCCATTCTAGGATCTCCCATTCTAGGCCCGCCCATTCTAGGATCACCCATCCGTGGTCCTCCCACGATCATGCCCTGTCCAGGCTGTTGTGGAAGGGGGCCAGAGGGGTGAGGAGGCTGGCCCATAACACCAGGGAGAGAGGGATCCATAGGAGCACCAGATGTAGCCTTCTCCTCTGTGGTAATGGGAACCGTCTCAGCGTGCTTTTCCTCCACAGCTCCTGCCTCTAATTCTGTTTCTTCTAATCTCTGGGATTCCCCTGCAGGCTTCTCCCCACCTTCAGTCTCAGACAGAGTCTTCTCGGTCTCTGGCGGAACTGTTTCAGACTCCACTGCTCCAGCCACACCCTCTGTAAGTCGGACTTCGCTCGTTACAGTCGTTTCCATGGTAACCTCGGGCTTCTCCGATACTTCCACAGTCTCTGCTGCTGGCAACTCGGTCTCACCAATCCCCATAGTCTGCACAGCGGACTCCGACCCAAACAGTTTCCCAGGTTCAGTCTCTCCCTCTGATTTCCCGGTATCGATCGTTTTCCTATCCTCCACTTCTGCCACGTCCTCTCCCGTTTCCCGGGGCCTTTCAGGGTGGCTCGGCTCAGGAGAGGCTGTGGTCACAGCCTCAGAATCCTGCTGGAGGAGTTCTGGTGCTGCTGTGGTCACAGCTTCAGAACCCTGCTGGAGGAGTTCTGCTGCTGCTGTGGTCACAGCCTCAGAGCCCTGCTGTGTGTCTGTGGAGGTAACAGCAGCAGGATGATCTGTGATCAGTCTACTCTCATCCAGAAGGGAGCTTCCAGTCTCCCCAGGCGTTTGTCCTGGTCTGGGCTCATGCTCTTCAGTTGGTCCCGAGGTAGACTCGCAGGGCAGCTGAGAGATCACCTCAGAGGGTGGATCTCCTGCAGCCTCAAGCTTATCCTTTGCTGCCACAGCTTCCTCTCTCACATCTGTTACAGCAGAGGTGATTTCTGGAACATCTTCTACCTCTGCTGGGATTTCAGGAGCATCTTTTACCTCTGAGACAATTTCAGGAACATCTTTTACATCGGAGGCGATTTCAGAACCATCTTTCACTTCTGGTGGGATTTCAGGAACATCTTTTACCTCGGAGGCGATTTCAGGACCATCTTTCACTTCTGGTGGGATTTCAGGAACATCTTTTACCTCGGAGGCGATTTCAGGACCATCTTTCACTTCTGAGACAATTTCAGGACCATCTTTTACCTGTGAGTGTTGCTGAGGAGCAGGCTCCTCCTTGTCAGCAGTAATCTGCGCTGCCTTGGGGTCGTCCGGTTTCTTGTCCTCCATGAAAGACATGCCGAGGATTCCAAAGCCGCTGGTCTTAGGTTTGTCTGGTTCGGACCCCCCACCCAGAGAGAAAATGGAGGCGACTTTAAACAGCCCTTCTGGCTCCGCTGGTTTGGCGTCGGCGGGCGGAGCACCTTCCGCTGGCGGCTGGGCGGGTGGCGGAGGCTGCTGACTCGCAGCTCCGAACATGGAGAACAAGCCTTTCCCCGGGGGCTCCTTGTTCTGGGCTGGCACTGGGCCACGTTGCGCAGGAGACGGGGACTGGACACTGGGACCTCCAAACATGCCTCCGATCCCGCCAAACATGGACGAGGGGCCAGGGGCAGGGGCTCTGGGAGGGGCACCTTGCTGCTGCTGGGGGGAGGAAGGGCCTCCGAACATGGAAAACAGCCCTTTGCCTGGAGGCTCTTTGGGGGGAGGGCCTCGCGGTGGACCCATGGCTGGGCCTCGCGGTGGACCCATGGCTGGGCCACGCGGTGGACCCATGGCTGGGCCACGCGGTGGACCCATGGCTGGGCCTCGTGGTGGACCCATGGCTGGGCCTCGTGGTGGCATCCCACCCATAGGTGGTCCTCTGGGGCCAGGGGGAGGCTGAGCAGAGGGCCCTCCAAACATGGAGAACAAGCCCTTTGCCGGTGGCTCTGCTGCTGGGGCCGGTGCTGGGCCTCGAGGTCCTGCTGGAGGAGGAGGAGTAGCACTCTGACCTCCGAACATAGAGAAGAGGCCGGCTGCAGGGGCGTCTTTAGCAGCAGAGGAGCCAGGCAGGATACCCCCCAAGATGGATGTGGGGGCTGGGCTCTGCTGCTGCCCTCCAAACATGGAGAACAAGCCTTTTCCAGGTTGGTCAGGCTGCTCTTTAGGGGCTTCTGGTTGGTCGACCTTAGGGGCTTCTGTCTCTGCAGTGGGAGGAGCTGCTGGGCTAGGCTCGCTGGCTTTCTTCTCATCGACAGACACACCTGGTTCACCTGGACCCTCCTCAGAGGCAGTGCCTACATCTTTAGCGGACACATCCTCAGGTGAAGGTTGAAGGGCTGCAGCGGACTCTGTCTTCACCTCTGACTCCACTGTCTCTGAGAGAGTTTTCTCAGACATCTCAGAGTCTCTCTTAATCAAGGCCTCTGAACCAGCCTCGAGTGTTGTCACAGAAACAGGCTCCTCCTTCTGTGGAGTCATGGCAACAGGCTCCTCTGTTGGTGGAGTCACGGCAACAGGCTCCTCTCTCGGTGGAGTCACAGAAACAGGCTCCTCCTTCTGTGGAGTCATGGCAACAGGCTCCTCTGTTGGTGGTGTCACGGCAACAGGCTCCTCTGTTGGTGGTGTCACGGCAACAGGCTCCTCCCTCGGTGGAGTCACGGCAACAGGCTCCTCTCTCAGTGGAGTCACGGCAACAAGCTCCTCTGTTGGTGGTGTCACGGCAACAAGGTCCTCTCTCAGTGGAGTCACGGCAACAGGCTCCTCTCTCGCTGGAGTTACGGCAACAGGCTCCTCTGTTGGTGGTGTCACGGCAACAGGCTCCTCTTTCGGTGGAGTCACGGCAACAGGCTCCTCTTTCGGTGGAGTCACGGCAACAGGCTCCTCTGTCGGTGGTGTCACGGCAACAGGCTCCTCTTTCGGTGGAGTCACGGCAACAGGCTCCTCTGTCGGTGGAGTCACGGCAACAGGCTCCTTCCTCTGTGGCATTTCAGTGAAGGACTCAGAGGTTTTGAGCTCCTCTGATATCCTGGGTTCTGAAGCGGTGATGCCCAATTCGCTGGGTAGCGATGTCTGTCCATCAACCATAGGTGTATCTATCCCAGTGGGCATTGAGTGCTCAACAGGAGAAACTACCTCAGGAGATTCTATGGCCTCGTCAACAGGTGTGCTACCTATGACGGGTGTGGTTATGTCTGACGCAATGGCTATACCTGAGGGCATGCCAGCCTCTATGGGTGTAGCTATGTCTGAAGGAGTGCTAGCCTCCGATGGAGACATCTCCCTCTCACTGGTCTCCTCCTCCGGCGTGCTGGCCCTGGACACGAAGATGTGAGGCAGCCGTCTGTAGGGCCGGTCCTCCTCAACGGGGAGTCCCTCTGGAGAGGTGACCCCGATGTGGAGAGACACGGGAGGAACCATCCTCTCCTCGGATGGGCCAGAGACACAGGAAGGGTCGGCAGAAGCAGCGGAGCTCTCCGGTGGAGTGTGGGTATGGGGGGCAGCCGTTAGCTCTGGTCGCTGCTGATAGAGGTCCATGGAGACCGATCCTCTGAGATCCCCTGTGGGAGGTGTGTGGGCGGAGCAGGGGGAGGTAGCTGGCGTCTGGACCGGGGACACGTGAGGCGGGGTGCGAGGAGACGGGGTCTCGTACCCTCCTCCGGATCCCAGAGGCGTCTGCCTGATGCCGGGGGAGAACACCTCCCTGCCCTGGAGGTCGTAGGTCGGGCTGGGGACCGGAGAACAAGGCTGCGAGTCCACTGACATGGAGTGGAAGCTGTTAGTCGGAGAGGAAGGAGATGGAGCAGGGGACTGTCTTGGAGAAGCGTATGGAGAAACGTGAGGTGATTGTAGAGGAGAAACATATGGAGAAACATGAGGTGATTGTAGAGGAGAAACATATGGAGAAACATGAGGTGATTGTAGAGGAGAAACATATGGAGAAACATGAGGTGATTGTAGAGGAGAAACATATGGAGAAACATGAGGTGATTGTAGAGGAGAAACATATGGAGAAACATGAGGTGATTGTTGTAGAGGAGAAAAGTGAGTAGGCGCTGTAGGGCTGGTGCTCTGTAACATGGGAGTCTGTCCAGGCCCCAGACCTGGGAGGGGTCTCTCTGTGCTGGGGGAGGCAGTGTGACCAGGTGGCATGGGTGCTCCAGGCTGTGCCAGCTTATACACCAGGTCTGGGAGGTGTTGCTGGGTGGGTGACGGAGGACAGGTAGACACAGGTGAAACCGCAGGTGTTAGGGTTTGAGAGCTCCCAGCTGTCTGGCCCTGTATCTCTACGGGCGGGGAGACAGCCGGAGCAGGGGCAGCGTGTGCCACGGTACTGGAGCTGGTTGCCGTGGGGAGTTGTGTAACTAGGGAAACGGCGGGCGCAGTCGTCGGGGTTGTCCCCTGGGTCCTAAGGTCGGTGGGAGTGACTCTGGGTCGGGCCACTGCTGCAGGCTGCTGGCTCATGCCACTGAACTTGGAGACCAGGCCTCTGACGGTGGACGGAGGCGCCGGCTCTGCTCCTGCTGCCGGGGTCTGGATGGGAGCCGACAGGGGGCTGGGTGTCGCCCCCCGCAGGGCCTGGTGGTGTCCCGGCTGGGTACTGACCAGGGCTGGGGGTGGCACGCTCTGAGAGGCGGGTCCACTTAGGCTCGTGGTTTTAACAGAGGAGACGGTAATGGAGGGTGATGCCAGTGTGGGCGCTTGTTGAACAGAGACAGGGTAATGGCCTGGTCTGCTCTGTGAAGACACCTGAACAGTGCTGGGGACCTCAGGAGGCCAAGCCATGACCTCGGGGGTGTAATACACACTTGGCCCACCAGAGGGAGGCAGAGGGCCATAGGTAGGAGCTGCTCCACTCTCAAGCCTGTCGCTCTCCTCCCCAAAACTACACACGGTGGGCTGTTTGACGAGGATCTTGGGTCTGGAGGGAACGTTGGCTTGGAGAGGTTCCTGTCTCGGTGACGGTGTGGAAGGTGTGTGGGTTCCGGCCAGGTAAACACTCCCACCTGTACGCTGCTGGGGCCTCTGAGGAAAACGCTGAACAACAGACCCCACGGCATGCTGGGAAGTGTAGTCCGGAGCCTGTGACACTGACATCGCTCTGCCTGGTACTGCCTGACGACTGGCGGCTGTAGGAGGCTCCATTGGTCCCTGAGTAGACAGGGCCAGAGGCACTGTGGAGCTGGCTGGGGAAGAATACTGCTGAGGAGGAGGAGTCACTGACCAACTCCGGTACAGCTCAGTGTAATGGGCAGCGTACGAGGCTTGTCTGACAAGCAGAGGTCTCTGAGGGGAGTCTGGTCTGGCCTCAACGACGAGGTCTGCTGTAGCTACAGACGGCCGCAGGGCATACTGAGGAGCTGGGGAGGAAGAGGAGGGTGAAGAAGAGGGTGAAGAGGAGGCCATGCTCGGAGAGGAGAGATCCGTGACGCCGTGATCGCCGTGGATCAAAGGTTTGTCCTCCTCGTACTCCACGGTCAGATCTATCGTGCCCTGCAGGGTTTTCCTGCCGGCCGTTTTGCTGAGGATGTGCTTCCTGCTCTGGTGGATTTCACTCTGAGCCTTGGTGCTGGTGTAGTCCATAGGCTGGCCCTGCTGGTGCAGGCTGGGACCCAGGCTAGCGGTAGGAGATGCTGGTCTGGGGGTCTCTTTGGCAGAGAAGTCCATGGGACTGCTGTTCACCTGGGGCGACATGCAGCTCTGCCCGCTCAACGAGAAGACTCCGTTAGTGTGGTGAGTGGGGATGCACTGATGGAGGGACTCTATCGTGTGGAGTCCATTCCACACATGGTTCTGCTGTTGGAGCTCTGAGGCAAAGCGCTGGGTAACTGCTGGTTCAACCTGCTGCGAGTGTGGTGGAGGTGGGGGCGGTTCTACGATGAGCGGCACTCCTACTGAGCCGCTCCGGGTGGAACCGGGCCTGGTCTTCACCAGCGGCACCGCTCCAGTCAGCGGAGGGTCCGTCCACACCTGCTGCGAGGCTCTGAGCGGTTGCCGCGGCGACATGTCCATGTAACCTCTGACGGTGTTGGCCGGCGCCGACGCTCTCTGGTACGCCTGGATACAGGTGAGCTGGCGGGGTAGGGAGCTGACGGGCTCAGACGCTGTCGGCCCCCCCCCGACCACACCATCAGGCAGCTTCTCCTGGGTTCTGACCTGGGACTGGGACAGGGACTGGGACTGGGCCAGCTGCTCCTGCTGGCTCTGTGGCTCCACCACGAGCGGAACGCCCACGGAATCCTGATGACACCGAGCCCAGGTGCCCGGAGACGGCCTGGTCCTCACCATGGAAACGGCTCGGTCGTCGTCGCTGTCGTAGCCCGGCCCCTTTGTGACTGGCACAGAGGTTATGGTGGGAGACATGTCCAAAGTGGCTTTGACAGCGTTAGCTGGAGCTGAGGCAGCCTGATAGGGCTGAGGCTGCCCCCTGCTGGTGGATGGGGGCTGGTGGACCACAGGACTACAGAGGGCCAGCGGTGTTGGAGCCTGGCCTACAGGCGGTGGATGTGTCTGGTACAGCTGCTGTTGTTGTTGTTGCCACTGTTGTTGTTGTTGTGGTTGATGATGTTGTTGTTGTTGTTGTTGATTATGTTGTTGTTGTTGATGTTGTTGTTGTTGTTGATGTTGTTGATGTAGTTGTTGAACCGGCTCCACTATTAACGGGACACCCACGGAATCCATCCTGGCTAGTTCTCTGGCGGTGGGCTTACTCTTCACCAGTGACATCACGCCATTCTCGCTGGCGTCCGGGTGGACGTGTGCGGGTGTTGCCAGGGCGTGTTTAGGAGACATGTCCAGTGACTCTGTCACTAGGTTGGCTGGAGCCGAGCCCACCTGGTAGACTTGGACAGAGGGAGACATCTGCATGGCCGGTGGATTGGACAAGGAGAGTTGCCTGGCCATGTTACATGATGGGTCTGATTGATACATCCTGCCTGCAGCAACCTGCTGCTGTGATACAGTTTGACCTCTGTGTTGTTCATCCGTAGCTATGTCCACAACCAGCGGCATACCAACCGAATCCTTCCTGGCCAGTTCCCGAGCGCTGGGTTTGCCTCTCATCAGTGGTATGGCTTCACTGGAGACCTGCTGTGCTGCTGCTCCTGCTGTCTCCCCCTGTACCTGTGCCGGTAGCTTAGCAGACATATCTAGCGTAGCGCTGGCCAGGTTAGCTGGGGAGGAGGGCAGGGCAGACTGCAGGGAGCCCCTGGACTGGTTAGACGAGGAGGGATCCCGGGCGAACGCAGCTCTCCTACTATCCACAGGAGCCTGGTGTTGATGGCCTGGGCTGGCTGGCTGGGCAGCAGAGCCGCTCTGACATGGTGCAGGAGGGGGAGGCTGCTGCTGCAGGGAGGAGGCCTGGGGCTCCGGGGGCTCTGTCCGGACCGACAGGTCTAAAGAGCCTTGACCAGGCACTCTTCCCTGAGACTCCTCCTCGGCGGAGGGGTTCCTCCTGGTCAACGAGACGGCGCCCTCGCCGCTCTCCGCCCCCCCTCCAGGTGGGGGCTGGGGCGGGGCTGCCGGTTTGGAGGACATGTCGAGTGCAGCGGTGAGCGGTGGCAGGGCCGTGGGGGACGTGGTTTGAGGTGATGACATGCGTGTAAACGCAGTCTGACTGTCCACCGCCATCTGGTGCCTAGCGACCGGGCTGACCACAGGGGATTGACTGGGACTCTGGGCTGGATCCACAGGGACAGGAGCAAAGTGAACCCGCCTGGCCTGGGATTGTTGTTGTTGCTGTAGTTGTTGTTGCTGTTGCTGTTGCTGTTGCTGTTGCTGTAGCTGTTGTTGCTGTTGTTGTTGTTGCTGATGTTGTTGTTGCTGTTGCTGTAGTTGTTGTTGCTGCTGATGTTGCTGTAGTTGTTGTTGCTGTTTCTGTAGTTGTTGTTGCTGCTGATGTTGCTGTAGTTGTTGTTGCTGCTGATGTTGCTGTAGTTGTTGTTGCTGTTTCTGTAGCTGTCGTTGCTGCTGCTGTTGTAGCTGATGCTGCTGTTTTTGTTGTTCCTGTAGTTGTTGTAGCTGCTGCTGCTGTTTTTGTTGCTGTTGTTGCTGTCGTTGTTCAGCCTTACAGGACAGGTTGATAGACCCATAGGGGTCAGGTCTTTCCTGTACCACACTATCAACAGAGGGCCTTCGGTTGGACAGAGACAAGGCCTCTATGTTCCCGTCCTGTGCTGAGTGTTCTGGAGGTGTTGGTGGGGAAGGCTTGGGAGACATGTCCATCACTCCAGTCACTGTGTTACCTGGAGATGAGACAGTTTTACGGGGCTGGGTGGACACAGCGACACTCCTCTGTGATGGGGCAGGGGAAGGGCTGGGGCGCTGAGCCGAGTCCATGTGTTCAACTCTTATCTGGGGAGGTGGGGCTCTCCTGAGCTGGGTTTGGTTCTGAGTAGGGACGGGTCTAGGCCGAGGGGAGAGACTGCGTGTTCTCTGCGCCGAGACAGCCTCAGCAGCTTTGGCGGCTAACTCGTTCTCCTCCTCCTCCACCTCCTTAGTCATGTTTACGGCTCCAGGCACTTCCTGTCCAGCTCCAGACACTTCCTGCTGCTGTTTCTCCTTCAACCGTTTCATCGTGTAGTTGGTAAAGTCTGCCACTTGCTCTTTGGCTTTTAGTCGAGTTGGTTCCTTATTGTTTAAGATCACATCCTTTGGTTGGGATGGTTTCTCCTTAGCGACAGGAGCGGTGAAGTCCAGAGCCTGGTTGCCAGGCTGAGGGGTGCTGCAGTGGTCGTTGCTATGATACAGAGAGCGAGGCCTGTACTGCGCTGGGACGTCCGGGTTTAGAATGTGAAGCTGGGGAACGGGAGGCGCGGGCACGGGCTCCGGCTGAGGTTGAGATGAACTACTATTAGGTGAGGCTGGTGTTTTATCAGCGGCAACAGACCGCCTGGCGTCCTGTGACTGGGAGAGCTGCCTGGACAGCTGTTTCCTCTGGGGTGTGGCTGAAGCTGGAGTTGAGGGTAATAACCGGCCAGGCGACGCAGGGGTTGGAGGTAATATTCGCCCAGAGGCAGAGGGAGAAGAAGCCTGGTTGAGGGCTTGGCTTGTAGCTGGAGAAGAGGGTAATATTCGCCCAGAGGCAGAGGGAGAAGAAGCCTGGTTGGTGGCTTGGCTTGTAGCTGGAGAAGAGGGCAATATTCGCCCAGAGGCAGAGGGAGAAGAAGCCTGGTTGGTGGCTTGGCTTGTAGCTGGAGAAGAGGGTAATATTCGTCCAGAGACTGAAGGGGTAGAGGGTTGGCTGGTAGCTTGGCTTGTATCTGGGGTAGTAGGCGAAGTAGAGGGTGGTATTCGTCCTGGCGAGGTTGGGCTGGGGGGTAACACTCTGCCAGGGCCAGACGGGGTAGAGGGTGGGCTGGTAGCTTGGCTTGTAGCTGGGGCAGCAGCTGGGGTATTAGGGAATACTCTCCCAGTCATCGTCGGACTGGGGGGTAAAACTCTACCGGGAAGTGAGGGTGCAGGTTGTGGCGCCACCTCCTGGACAGACTGCTCAGCCGCATTTTTACCAACCAATGGAGTTACAGGGAGTTTCCTCCCTGTGAGTGCAGGTCCGGGTATTTTCGTTGCTGGTGGCGTTTCAGTGAGTTGTCCAGAAGCCGCTTTAGAGCCAGGCAAGGCAGAAACGGGGCTGGTGGATTCCGAGGACCTGCCAATCATTCCACCAATAGCAGAGAAGATGGAGCTCGTGGTTCCTTGTTTTGGTTGGGCTGTGAGCGTGTCATCCACACTGCCGATCCTGATCACAGGGATAGGTCGAGCAGGAGAGGACTTCGGACTGTTGGGTCTGGGAGAAGACACAGACATGATTGGTGAAGAAGACAAGCCCTGGCTCATCCAATAGGGACCTCCGTGACTACCTGACCTTGCTCTGAGGGTGAGATCGGCTGCTTCTAAGAGCTCCTCCTCCTGGTGGTCGTAACCGTTTGGATGGCACGAGTTCATTTGAATCTTCTTGAGCTTGAACGTCCTGAAGTCCACCGGCTGCTCCGGCTGGGCCTCCATAGACTCCTGGAACATCTGAGAGAAACTCTGCAAGTTCATGTTCATCAACTTGTCTCCCTTCTGATAGGCTGCCGTGAGGTCGACGGGGTCGGCGAGGAGCTGGTTCGTCGGCTGCTGTTGCCCGGGCAACCAGGGGCTGGCCTCCTCGTCATTCAAGGGGATCTTAAACCCACACAGAGTCACTTTGTCTCCATCCTTCTGTTTCAGGATGTTGGCAATGTTCTCTGTGATGCTCCCCAGGACTTCCATGTCTTCGGGGGCGGCGCAGGCGTAGAAGTTGTGTCCGGCCCGGTCTGTGAGGAGGGAGTAGATGTATCCCTCCTCTGTGTAGACGTAGTAGCCACAGTCGTGCCCTGCCTCGGCTGGCCACCACATGCCCTGCTCCAGGAGACACAACCACTGCTGGTACCACTCGGCGTCTCCAAACAGCAGCTCCTCCTCTGCCGCCTGCTCGTCCCGGCCTGCTTTGCTGCTCAGGTTGACAGCTCCATGGGTCAAATCCACAGGGCCTTTCTTAGCCGCGAGGCGTTTGAAAAACTCGGAGGCGGATTTTGGATTAAGCTCAGTTTTTTGCTTTAAGGCGTTGACAAGAGGATTGTTTAGGTGGTTTTTATTTGCTTCTTGGGGTACTACGGCGCTCAGGCTGTTTTCAGTCAGGGACTGGCATCTGGGTCTCCTCGGCCTCTCGGAGGACAGGTTCAGAGCGCTGCTGCCTTCGGAAATCCAGGTGGCCTTCTTGGTTTGACCGCCGAGGTTGTCACAGCTAGTCCAACGCTTCTTGTCCCTGCATGTCATATCAAACAAAACGACATCCTCCTCCACCGCGGGAGTAAGGAAGCCGTTCTGAACACATTGCCCTGCTGTGTCCCTCCAGGGGTGGGCGGGGACGTGGAACTGACCGGTGTTGATGGTGTCTTTGGGGGCATACCAGCCGCGGTTATCCCAGGATGGGAGCCTGTTTTGGGGCTGGAGGTAACCGTTTACGGCCTGGTGGCTCTCCGCCTGTCCCTGGGCAGCCAAAGCTTGGCAGAGGGCGTAGTCGTTGAGCTGCTGCCAGAGCAGGGCCTCGATCAGACACTGGTGCTCGTACAGTTCCGGAGGGATGATCCCGTGCTCCGCAAAGTTATACAGCAGGTCCTGGTAGCCGTACTCCCCCGCCGTCCCGTAGAGGAGCCGGCGGATCTCCTCCAGGTACTGCTGTGTGGGGGACACTGTGGGGTCCTTCCAGGGCTGCTGCTGAGGCAGGGGCTGCTGGCCCGCGTAGAGAGCAGAAGGCGCCACAGCCCCACCAGAGGGCGCTGTTGCTGCTTCACCAGCGGTAGAGGTGACGGTGTTGGTGGTAACAGCCATCTCATTACTCTTAGGCAGAAAGCGGTCGAGGAATCCTTTCTCTTTTTCCTTTTCGGGTTCCTTAGGAGCAGAAGTGGTGCTGCTTTCACCGTGGCCAGACTTAAAGATGCTGGATAAGATACCTGGAGAGTTGTCACCTGCTGCGCTGGTTTTGGGTTCTTCTTTGGTTGCCTGGGAGACAGGTGTGTCCGAGGCCTTGGATGATGCTGGAGGGGTCTCCTCTGTGGCTCCAAACAAGCTGGAGAGAAAGCCTTTCTGAGGTGGAGGCGCTTTGGGATCTTTTTCTGTTGTGTCCTGGGAGGGCAGCGTCTCCACGGGTTTGGTCCTCTGGATCTGGGGTCTCCCCTGGCCGGGCTTAGGACCACCTGGACGGCCCTGCTGCTGCTGCTGCTGCTGCTGTTCTTGCTGTTTCTGACCAGCAGGGGGAGCCGTCTGTTCTTCTGTGGTGGAGCCAAGCTTGTTGAAGAAGCCCGATAACAGCCCGCCTGACTCGGGCTGTGGAGGAGGCTGCGCTGGTTTGTTTTGAGGCTGACCTGGTTGGGATGCAGCTTGCTGAGGCTGAGGGTCTGGCTCCCCCGTGGCCAGTTTGAGGAAGCCGGAGAGAAGCCCTCCGGTCTGGCTCGGCTGCTGAGCGGCGCCCTGAGACTGCTTGTTAGGGGGTTGGCTAACAGGGGCCGGCTCACCCATCTTAAGTAGCCCAGAAAGGAATCCTCCTTGTTGGTTAGGCTGCTGAGCTTGACCTTGCGGTTGACCTTGGGCTTGACCTTGGGCTTGACCTTGGGGTTGACCTGGGTTTTTTATCTGGTTCTGTCTCTGTAGCGGCTGTCTGTTACCAGGTGGGGGTTGTTGCTGATTGGGCCGGTTGCCGGGGGGTTGTTGCTGTTGGTTAGGTCTGTTGCCTGGCGCCTGTTGCTGGGGCGGAGGAGGACCAGTGCTAAACAACCCGGACAGGAAACCACCCCCCTGTTGTTGTTGTTGTTGTTGTTGAGCTCCGGCTAGCGGTGGTGGGGCTCCGGCGTCAGCTATCTTGTTGAACAGGCCAGACAGCATCCCTCCGGCACCCCCTGCAGGCTGAGGCTGGGGAGGCACCTGGTTCTGTCTCTGTAGGTTCTGCCTGGTGCCGGGTGGCTGCTGGTGCTGCTGTTGTTGTTGTTGTTGTTGTTGTTGTTGTTGTTGTTGTTGTTGTTGTTGTTGTTGTTGTTGTTGAGGAGGAGGAGGGGTGTCGCTGGTTCCAAATAGTCCGGAGAGGAAGCCGCCCTGCTGGGGCGGAGGAGCTTGCTGTGGTGCATTCTGGGCCGGGTTAAAACCCTGACCTCTAGGCTGAGCTGGGTTAGCAACCTGACCTCCAGTCTGAGCTTGGGGAGGGGTAGGCTCTGTGGAGGTGATCTTATTGAAAAGCCCAGACAACATGCCACCTGCCTGGGTGGGCGGGGGTCCAGTAGCACCCTGCTGTGATGTAGGAGTGTTCTCCGTCAGCTTGAGCAGCCCTCCAAACAAGCCCCCTGATTGGGCCGGTGGAGGAGGTGGCGAGGTGACCCGCGGCTGATTGGCTGACTGCTGCCCCGAGGTGACTCCTTCTCCAGACGGCTGTGGCAGCTCCGACTGGGGTTTATCACCGGGGGGCGGGCTCTCAGTGGAGGTCATTTTGCGCAGGCCTGACATAAGGCCTCCTGGTTGGCTGAGAGCAGGCGCCTGAGTGCTCTGATTGGCTGCCTCTGGGCCTTCTTTGTTAACTTGCTGCGGGTCAGCCGGGCCTGAAGGGGGCACTGGTGCAGTGGTCTCGGGAGGAGGAGGGGGACCAGCTACTGTGTCTGTAGCTAACTTCAGGAACCCGGAAAGGAAGCCTCCGGTCTGAGGTGGCTGAGCAGCAGACTGACCCTGGCTGGGAGCTGGAGCTGAGGCTTGTGTCGGTGCAGGGCTAGCCTGTGTGCTAGGGGGAGCTGCCATGCTATCAGAGGCTAGCTTCATAAACCCAGACAGCAGCCCTCCGGTTTGAGGGGCGGTGGTGGCCGGCTGGCTCTGGCTCTGGCTCTGGCTCTGGCTCTGGTTCTGGGTGTTCGTGGGCTGGGGGGCAGCGGAGGAGAACAGGCCTGAGAAGAGCCCTCCTTGCTGCTGGGGCTGAGGCTTGGTGGCGGATACGTCCTCTGAGGAGGCGAGCTTGAAGAGGCCCGACAGCACGCTCTGAGACGGGGCCGGGGGGGGTGTTGGCTGGGGCCCTGGCTGGGGCCCTGGCCGCTCCTTGGCTGGAGGCTGAGTCTCTGGGGCCGTTTCAGACAGAGTCTCCGGCTGGGGCTCTCCCTCCTGACTGCCGGCGTCCTGAGGGCCTGCTGGCGTCTCGGGCTGACTCCCGGGCGTGGCGGGGGTCACCGTCGGGGTGGGCGGGGCAGGGGGCGGGGCCTTGGCAGGCGGCGGGGCGGGTTCGCTGGCCTTGAAGAGGTTGGAGAACCAGCCCGTCTCCGTGTTGGCTTTGGGAAGGCCCTCCAGCAGGGAGGAGCGACTGGGGGAAGCAGACCTGGACGTGGCGGCGGGGGCGTCCTCGCCAGACGCAAACTTCAGGAGTCCCGACAGCACGCCCCCCTCGGGTTTAGACGGCTGTGAAGCAGGGACGCTCTCAGAGGAGAAACAGGGGCGTTTCATTTTGCCTCCCAGGAACACCTCCTCGGTGGGCGGTGTCTGCTCGGGCGGGGCCCCTGTCATTAGGGACGTCAGTGACTTCTTAAAGGGGCTGAAGAAGCCTGTCTCCTCCGTGCTGCCTCCCTCAGCCTTAGGCTCTGTAACGCCGGGGGTCGGCTTTCTCTGCTGGCTCTCCGGGATCTCTCCCGACGATTCCGTTTCAGGAAGTATCTCCATAGACCCACTTGCCGTGTCGGGGAGTAGCTCGACCGAACTGTTTCCTGTGTCGGGTAGGAGTTCCGCCGAGCCGCTCCCTGACCCCTGTGACCTCTCCCCGGATAACTTTCTTCCGGCCGCGGAGTTGGCCCTCTCCAGACTCCTGCCCCGTTCTACAGAGCCCCCACTGCTGGGGGCTGGGTCTGCCCTTTGGTCCCCGGGCTGAGGGGAGGGCTCCCTGGATGGAGGGGCACTGGAGAACAGCCTCATGGGGCTGAGTCTGCCCAGCATTGAGTCCACCATGGAGGCTGGCTGGCTGGGGGCACTGGGCTCCTGAGGCTGATCACCACCACCACCCCCACCACCGCCACAGCCGGGGGCCTCAGTCCCAGCCGAGCCCTCACTCCGACTGGGCTCAGCCGACTGGAACGGCAGCAGGGACTGGAGGGAGAACTTCTTCTCGGCCGCCGGCTCGAGAGGCGCTGGAGCGACCACCGCCACAGGGGGAGTGGCGCCGCCCGGTTTGGGGAGGAAGGAGAGGAGTTTGGACATGCCCGATGAGGCCTCGGGCTGAGGGAGAGCTGGAGTGGTGGACCCGGCTGCTGTCTCTGGGGCCTCTGTGGGCTCGGGGCCGGACTTGGGGAGGAAGGAGAGCAGTTTGGAGATGCCCGATTCCTGTGGCGGGGCAGGGGAGGTGGAAGAGGCTCTGTCGGTGGCCCCAGGGGCCTCGTCGGGCTCGGCGCCGGACTTGGGGAGGAAGGAGAGCAGTTTGGAGATGCCCGATGAGGCCTCGGGCTGAGGGGAAGGCCCTGAGGTGCTCAGGGCGGAGGGGGGTCTGTCTGTGGCTTCAGGCGTCTCCATGGCAGCGCCCGGTGAGGGCTTGGAGCCGGTGAGGGAGCTGAACAAGGAGCTCATGGCGTTTTTCACCCCGGCGATGCCTTGCTCAACGGTAGTGTCTTCCTTCACCTCTGCAGCCTTGCCCTCCTCACTCTTAGCCTCTGTCACCTGCTCCACCGGTTTGGCGTTCGTTGGCAAAGCCGGCAGCTTCCTCCTAATTGGCTTAGGCATGGCGTCGTACTGGTTGATCTCCTCCTCCTTCAGCACCAGGTACTCGGACACGGAGTGGACCAGGTTCTGGAGCTCGCCCATGGGGTCCAGGTACTCCTCCTCCCCGGGAGACGGTCCACTACCCAGAATGCCCTGCACTCCGTACTTGTCCGGGTAGTAGTAGCTCTCGTACTCGTAAGTGACGTCACCGTCGACGAAGGTCACGTCGTCCATCTCCTCCTCGGAGCCGAAGGAGTACTGCATCTCGTCAGAGCCGATGGAGTCGAACTCGCCTCCTCCTCCTCGGCTCCGGGCCAAAGCGGCGGCGGCCTCCTCCTCCTCCTCCCTGAAGGCTGCGTAGTTCTCCAGCGTGTCCTCCAGGGCCGTCTTGGCCCACAGCCTGGTCTTGTAGAGCAGCCCTCGGGTGTCCAGGCCGCGCTGCAGCCTCTGCTGCCGCACCGCGGGGATGATGGAGATCTCCGGAGGAGAGGAGTCGTCCTCAAAGCTCCCGGCCTCTTTGTAGACTAGACGCACCTCTCCGGTCCCCAAGCCCCGCCTCCTCCGGCGGCCCCGGCCTGTGTCGTCACGTCCCCCGCTCTCTTCCTCGGTGGGGGAGGGGGGGGAACACTCCACGGTCTGGTAGAAGCGGCTGCCCTTGCCCCCGCTGGGGCTGTTGGTGAGGCGGTAGATGATGCTCCTGTCCTCGTCCTCCCAGGTCCTCTGCTCTTCATCCAGGTCGTCGTCCAGCACCAATCCGCGGTCGGGGACTTTGTACTTCGTCTCCCAGTCCTCCACGCCCATCCCAGAATCCACCGGGACGATCGTGCCCCTGCCTTGGCGGTTTGAGCGCCTACGTGTCAAAGACATGTCAACACCACGGCCGAGTAAAGTGTTGAGCGGGGAGCATGCAAAAGGAAAAAGAAAAACACAACACACAAAAGGTAAGACATGCAATAGAATAGAACTGAAACAGAAATTCAAATGAGAAAGAATAATATAAGCCATGCCACAAAGGTACTAACATTCATGCTTTCCATTCACGATAACAAAACTAAAGACGTGCCACTAATAACAAATGATTAGCAACGATGAGATGAGGAGTAATGTGAATGTGTGAAATGTGGCAACATAACCAGACTATGTTGTTATAGAAGACAATCTATCTACAACTTTCCCCTCTCTGCCAGCATACAGTTCAGTATAAAGTACTCCAATTAGACTCACCAACTCACAGAGAAGATCGTTTCTGTATTTGTTTACAGAATAAAAAAGAATCTCCAAACTATTAAAGAGATTAGTTGCCTGGCAACCTGTCCGGAAGCTATTTTTCTAGTGTTTGAAACCACAAAAGGTTCAAATGTGTCCAGACAGGTGTTCGGCAGATGTACAGGGTATAGAGTCTGTAGTGGTAGTATATAGTACATATAGTATGCAGTATGTAGTATGTAGTGGTAGTATGTAGTACATATAGTATGTAGTATGTAGTACATATAGTATGCAGTATGTAGTATGTAGTATGTAGTGGTAGTATGTAGTACATATAGTATGCAGTATGTAGTATGTAGTACATATAGTATGCAGTATGTAGTGGTAGTATGTAGTACATATAGTATGCAGTATGTAGTACATATAGTATGCAGTATGTAGTGGTAGTATGTAGTACATATAGTATGCAGTATGTAGTATGTAGTATGTAGTGGTAGTATGTAGTATGTAGTGTATAATATGCAGTATGTAGTGGTAGTATGTAGTATGTAGTATGTAGTATGTAGTATGTAGTATGAACAGCTGTACCTGTGTCCCCGTGTTTCCCGGTAGTCCAGATCGTAGCTCTGTGTAGAGTCCGTCTCCCTGGACAGGCTCTGGTGCTGCAGCCGGCTGTCAAGAGGGTACTGGTGGGCCGAGGAGTTGGGCTGGGCCGTGGTGTGGTACCGGGGCGGCCTCTGGCTCGGCTCGCTCCGGTAGTCACTGTCCCGGTCGTCCACGGCGCTGTCCTGGTCGTCTAACGCTGACGGGGGAAACCACGGCAACACCGAGTTAGACGTTAAGGGTGTGAATCTGGTTGTATGTTTAGTTTGATGGCCAAATAAACTGCTCTTAATCCTTTAATAAGACACCTCAACTTGTTCTCAATTGACTATGGAGGGCTCAACTGAACCTGATCAGTGGAGAGTTTCACCCAATATTTGTAAACCAATTCAACTGAGATCACTGCTCCCATCTGAGGAATCCTAACTGCATAGGACGGATAGAGGTTTTATGTAATTAAAAACCATGTTTGAAAACTGAAGATTTCAAAGCCAGTCTCTCAATGACAAACAACATCTGGTGTAAGTAAACTATTTGCCAAAAACAGTGTTTGAAACTACAGGACGTATGTAAGTCTTTGCTGCCCTCTTGTGGTGAGAACAGAGATGTGCTGAGTCTGAAGCTCTCCTTACTGTTTGAACTACAAAGCAAAGGGACAGTGAGTACCAGTCACTGGAGTATAATTTAACACCACAATGCAAAAAGGAAGTCTTAGAAAACACAGAGGGTGACCTCCAGCAGCCAGAAAGGAAAAAAGAGCCCAGGATAACATGACTGGGGGACTTTAAGACAGACAGCAAACAGCAACACACACACACACACACACACACGCACACACACCGACTGATCGACCAACCATCAAGTGAAGAGACACACAGAGAGGGAGGCGGTTGGGTGTGTACGTACTTGGTGGTTCGCTCCATCCAAAATAACTCCAGTCGCCTGGTAATGGAGGCACCATGTGACCAAGGTGAGGAAGGTGAGGAAGAAGAGGGACGTTTAGACACAAAGAAGTGGCCATTCTGTCCAAATCTACGCACACTGCATGTACAGCAACTCTGTGTTCAGAGTTAAACCAAGACTGGCTGAGGAAACAACGCATGCTAGTGATGTCATCAACGTGCGACAGGCCAGGGCTGGGAAACCATCAGAAGGAAGTACGAGAGATGGAGGCAGTGTGAGAACGAGAGATGGAGGGAGTGTGAGGAAGAAGATGAAGATGAGCGGCATATTAACATCCTCAACAGGTACAAGGTACAAAAGGTCCCAAATAAGGGAAGATAAGAAAAACAAGAGAAAAGGAAAGACAAGAAAAAAAGAAAGCTGAAAGAATGATGGACAGGGCTGGATTGAAAAGAACAGCTCTTTGATGAAGAGGAGTGGAATGATGAAGAGGAGTGGAACGTTGAAGAGGAGTGGACTGATGAAGAGGAGTGGAATGATGAAGAGGAGTGGAATGATGAAGAGGAGTGGAGTGATGAAGAGGAGTGGAACGATGAAGAGGAGTGGAATGATGAAGAGGAGTGGAACGATGAAGAGGAGTGGAATGATGAAGAGGAGGGGAGTGATGAAGAGGAGTGGAACGATGAAGAGGAGTGGAATGATGAAGAGGAGTGGAGTGATGAAGAGGAGTGGAATGATGAAGAGGAGTGGAGTGATGAAGAGGAGGGGAGTGATGCAGAGACATGTGAGTCATGACGTGTTCAGTGTGGTCCAGTGTTCTGGAGTGACGTAGCGTACACACATGTACACACACATACACACACACACGCGGGCTCATGCAGACACAGACTCACACACACACACACACACACACACACGCTTGCACATGCACACAGGGGCTCGCACTCACACACACTCTAACATAGGCTCAGGTAAACACGCACAAACATAGGCTCAGGTAAACACACACATGCACAAACACACACACACTCACACACACACACACACACCCACACACTTACAGCACTGAGAGGGACCGGTGGGCATGTTCATCCTCAGGACGTCCTGCTGTAAAGGATACTAAAGGAGAAACAGCAGGAAACAAAAGAAAAGAAGGAAGGGGAAAATAGAAAGAGGAGGAATAACAGAAGAAGGAAAAGATAGAAAGAAAAAAGGTAATCAGTTTTTTTTTATATAAATAACAAATATTGTGGTGTAGTGGCAGTGGTTGGCCACAGAGAGGCGCCCAAGGTTCAAAGTGTCTGTCCCATCAGAGTACTGAACATCCTCAACATAACTTTACATGGAGAGAGGATAAAAAATTCAGTGGAATCCTTTCAACTGCCATCCCAACCCTACAGGGAAACTCTGACTTTACAAAAGGAGATGCTCATACATGAATTTAGGTCAG
>CM030185.1:17541391-17546391 GCA_017639675.1 Aplochiton taeniatus | reverse complement strand
TGTTGAGGAGGAGAAAAATGATGTGTTGATGTAATGTTGATCCAACAGACAGCTCTGATGCTTCACGGTTGCCCGCGGTGACGTCTGCTTCAACAGGCTGACACAGAGCAGAGCCAAGCAGCCACTGCTCCTCAAACTCAATCACTGAGGAACGCCATTTAAACAAACCAAGATTTGCAGGAAGGAAGGGAAAACAAGTTGATTTCTCTAACCAATCATTCACGTTTTGTTGTTTTTGTTTTTGTAATAAATGCCCTTTTAGACCGGGCTTCAATTGTGCTAGGGGCCATGGACCCATTGAATACCCTGAGATCTGTCAAGGATATTACCAAGGAAGCGGGGCTGGGGAGATAGTTTGTACTCTGTAACTGGGAGGGAGAAGACGTACTGATTCAACTAGCTGACCTCCAGTGCAAGCAAACTCTCTCCTGTTCCTACAAAGGCTCATTTCAACCAAAACCTAATATTCCACGTCCCTTTTATCAAGCTAAAGAGATTAGTGCTGCAGCTCTAATGTCATTACCATAGTCCAGTAGGTTCATGTCCTTCTTTGGTGCTTATAGCTCTTCATTTGACAGGGCTGAGCAAAGGGCAACTCTTTTTGAAAGGCTCAGTACTATCAATACTCAGTACTATCAGAACTCCACTCTCTGGTGACCGAAGTAACAAAAACATTATGAATCTAAGGAATTCCAATCGAATACTTGATTAGCATAATGACAAACAAAAAAAGAAAATACTAAATGTTTTCTCATCTTTTGCTGCCCTAAGATAATTGGGCTGTCCTGACTAGAGATTGCAACTTCAGTTCTCAACAGAATTTGAATGCTCGTTATCTTGTAAAAAAAGATCCCTTTGTCATTTTGTCATCCAGTAAAAGCCATCCAGACATCTCAATTAGCATGGAACATCTCTAACCCTGGTTTCCCTCGCCTCAGTCGGACTCCAGTCTGAGCACTCATTTGCATGAAAGTGTCAAATTAAACCGAACAAGAGCTGGAGGAAGGCATTACCAGTGGGGACAAGACAAGAGACACTCAGAAGAACAAACAAGACTCACAAGTCATGTGTGTGTGTGTGTGTGTGTGTGTTTGAAAGAGAGAGAGAGAGCGGGGGGGGGGGGTTCTTCTCGAAGTTGAACTGTCAAACGGTAACACAGCGTACAATACCCACAATCCCCCGTTTCAAACAGACTGTGGGTAAACCAATGGGCTCCATCAGGTTGGAGAGCTAACAAACCAAATGACCCGAGTATCATTGTACAAGCAGAGAAGCCACTTCAGACTGGAACACCCAAGATGGCTGACCCCCAGCGTTGTCAAGGAGACACCACATCATGTCAGCTGGTACCACTGAATTAAAGAGCCGTCTCTCTCCTACTAAACGAATCATTAAAACTTTATTCAAAACACCACTAAGCCCACACTTCACCATTAGTAACTCTACAAGACTACATAAGATCCACTTATGTGATAAAGAGACGTTTGGACCCTCTTAGAGTGTAGCCGAGGTTGTGTGTGAAGAATAGGAAAACATAAGTTCTTGTTTGTGGAAAGACCTGGTCTTTTTGGACACTTTTCCAATTCCCTGTTTAGTGTGTGTGTGTTTAGCGTGTGTGTGTTTAGTGTGTGTGTACTGCAAACAATACTTTAAGGTGAGAGCACGACGATGTGCAAGAATGTGTGTGTGTGTGTGTGTGTGTGTGTGTGTGTGTGTGTGTCTGTGTGTGTCTGTCTGTGTGTGTGTGTGTGTGTGTGTGTGTGTGTGTGTCTGTGTGTCTGTGTGTCTGTGTGTCTGTGTGTGTGTGTGTGTGTGTGTGTGTGTGTGTCTGTGTGTGTTGTTGTTGTTTTTATAGTCATGGTCAATAAGACTGCATTAAAAGAAAATACAAATAAATAAATTCAGTGTGAATGTGAGTGTGAGTGGTTGTCTGTCCCTATATGTGTTGGCCCTGTGATAGACTGGCGTCCTGTCCAGGGTGTACCCTGCCTTACGCCCTGTGTTGGCTGGGATAGGCTCCAGCCCCCCCGCGACCCTGTAAAACAGGATAAGCGGTAGAAGATGAGAGAGAAACAAATAAATAAATTGGCTTTGAATAAGCCTAAACGTTGACCAACGTAGCCTCTTTAAAAAGCAAGAACGAATTCTCTACATCTCTCTTTAAATAATATGGACTTTAAATAACAAGAAGTTAAAATATTATGCCCAAGATCAAACTAAAACCTAAACTAACTCCCCCAGCCCCCCTCAAAACAACTGCCCCCTGCCCACTCCACCCCTATATACTGTAACTCTGGAGAGGGAGCCTCCCAGCATGCTCTGGGGCCTCCCAGCATGCTCTGGGGCCTCCCGGCAAGCAGGCAGCTTCATTCATAATTAAGTGGACATAACTTATGAAAATAAATAAGTTACAGTCTGTTATGTACGGGGCAGGCGAGCTGATATTTACTATATTGTCAGAAGGGAATATTATCTATTATGGGTGGCAGGGGAGCTGATATTTACTATATTGTCAGAAGGGAATATTATCTATTATGGGTGGCAGGGGAGGTGCCAACAGTGGGGGGTGAAATAATGACCCGGAGATGGATAAAAGAACAATTTATTATTGAGCTGTGTGTGTTTACATGTGTGAGTGAGCGTGTGTGTTTACACGTGTGAGTGAGCGTGTGAGAGTGAGTGTGAGTGTGAGTGTGTGTGTGTGTGGGTGTGTGTGTGTGTGTGTGTGTGTGTGAGTGTGTGAGTGTGTGGGTGTGTGAGTGTGTGTGTGCAACAGTTCCTTGTTGCTGATTGGTCTACAACAAGGTATCTTAAACTGTGGACCTTGTTGCTGATTGGACTACAACAAGGTATCTAAAACTGGTCCTTGTTTCTGATTGGACTACAACAATCTTAAACTGATCCTTGTTTCTGATTGGACTACAACAGGGTAAGTTAAACTGTGGTCCTTATTTCTGTGATTGTCTCTATGGACGTTAACAATGTGCTCCACCAATTAAAAGCTGAGGTCAAACATGGATACTATGTGCAAATGCAGATCGCAACACCCTTACATCTATCTCTCTGTCTATCTGTCTGACTATCTCTCTGTCTGTCTGACTGTCTGTATCTCTCTGTCTGACTGTCTGTATGTCTCTGTCTGTCTGACTGTCTGTCTGTATCTCTCTGTCTGACTGTCTGTATGTCTCTGTCTGTCTCTCTCTCTCTGATTGTCTTTCTTTCTGTCAATCTTTCTTTCTGTCAATCTTTTGTTCTGTCTATCTTTCTTGCTGTCATCTCCAGCCCGCAGGTGGTCCACGGTCTCAGATCAACTATTGATCTGTGCCCCCCTTCCCCACCCCCCACACCCCACCTCCATTGTCTCATTCTCTCTCTCTCTCTCACACACACACACACACACACACACACACACACACACACGCACACACCCCTGTCTGATCCAGCCTGGAGAAACAGAGGAGAGATAAACGATGTCTGGAGAAGATGAAGAGAGATTCGATAAAGAAGAAGAAGGAGAAGAAGGAGGAGACTGGGAGAATGAGAGGATGGGAGGATGAGAGGAGGAGAGGATGAGAGGATGAGAGAATGAGAGGAGGAGAGAATGGGAGGATGGGAGGATGAGAGGATGAGAGGAAGAGAGGATGAGAGGATGAGAGAATGAGAGGAGGAGAGGATGAGAGGATGGGAAAATGGGAGGATGAGAGGAGGAGAGGAGGAGAGGAGGAGAGGAGGAGAGGATGGGAGGATGAGAGGATGGGAGAATGAGAGGATGCGAGGAGGAGAGGATGAGAGGATGAGAGTATGAGAGGAGGAGAGGATGAGAGGATGAGAGGAGGAGAGGAGGAGAGGAGGAGAGGATGAGAGGATGAGAGGAGGAGAGGATGAGAGGATGAGAGGATGGGAGGATGAGAGGATGGGAGAATGAGAGGAGGAGAGGAGGAGAGGAGGAGAGGATGAGAGGAGGAGAGGATGAGAGGATGAGAGGATGAGAGGATGGGAGGATGAGAGGATGAGAGGAGGAGAGGATGAGAGGAGGAGAGGAGGAGAGGAGGAGAGGATGAGAGGATGAGAGGATGGGAGGAGGAGAGGAGGAGAGGATGGGAGGAGGAGAGGATGAGAGGATGAGAGGAGGAGAGGATGAGAGGATGAGAGGAGGAGAGGATGGGAGGATGAGAGGATGAGAGGATGAGAGGAGGAGAGGATGAGAGGATGGGAGGATGAGAGGATGAGAGGAGGAGAGGATGGGAGGAGGAGAGGATGAGAGGATGAGAGGAGGAGAGGATGAGAGGAGGAGAGGATGAGAGGAGGAGAGGATGAGAGGAGGAGAGGATGAACTGGAGTAACCCTTTACACTGGATTGGGTCAACTTCCTTTCACAGACCTTAATGGCAATCTGCCAAGATCTTGAAAAGCACACCAATTTAAAAATATATTAATTGACATTATCTAATAGCAATACTGGCCATGCAAACACACACACACATACACACTCAGTGGGGCCTCTTACCCGGGGGTCCATGGAGCTTTGCTTTCTTAACTGGAAAAGAAAGAGAAAGGAAAAACAGGTTAGGACCAAGATCACAGAGCAAACAGGAATTATCATTTTAGGACCAAAGCCACAGAGCAAACAGGAATTATTATTTTAGGACCAAGGTCACAGAGCAAACAGCAAATATTATTTTAGGACCAAGGCCACAGAGCAAACAGGAATTATTATTTTAGGACCAAGGTCACAGAGCAAACAGCAATTATTATTTTAGGACCAAGGCCACAGAGCAAACAGGAATTATTATTTTAGGACCAAGGTCACAGAGCAAACAGCAATTATTATTTTAGGACCAAGGTCACAGAGCAAACAGCAATTATCATTGTAGGACCAAGGTCACAGAGCAAACAGGAATTATTATTTTAGGACCAATGTCACAGAGCAAACAGGAATTGTTATTTTGGGACCAAGGTTACAGAGCAAACAGGAATTATTATTTTAGGACCAAGGTCAC
>CM030185.1:17508891-17536391 GCA_017639675.1 Aplochiton taeniatus | reverse complement strand
TAATAGCACAAAGGAGTTCTTGGAGCGAGCTGTCAGTCTGTCCCTGCTCCTCTTCCTCTTCCTCTTCCTCATCTTTCTCCTTCTCCTCCTCCTCCTGCTGCTCTTCATCCTCCTCTTCTAAGAATAGCAGCAGGGGTCCATGGATCGAGTTGACATTCTGTCACAGCTCCTTCCCCTCCTCTTCCTCCTGTTCCTTCTCCCCCTTCTCCTCCTCTTCCTCCTGTTCCTCCTCCCCTTCCTCCTCCTCCTCGTCCTCCTGCTGCTCCTCTGTCCTCTGCCTTGGCCCCCCAAAAACCTGCCCTCATTCTACCACAGCCTCAGTTGACGGGATCAAAATGAACAGCTTGGGGCCCCGGTGGCTCCTACCTCTAAGGCTAGTCCTTAACGCTGCGGCCCGGGTTCTGCTGCAAGTCTCCCCCTTCTCTCTCCCACCTACTGTACTATCTTAAAAAAAAAGGGAAAATACCTCAAACAAAATCGCTTATAAAATAAATAAACAAACAGCTTAGTTCTACAATAGTCTGTCTCAAACTGTCTCAAACTAACAACAGTCTTAATAAACTGTCTCAAACTAACAGGTTAGTTCTAAAATAGTCTGTCTCAAACTAACAGGTTAGTTCTAAAATAGTATTGTTGACCGTTCTTAAAACTAGCAGGTCACCCTTCAGGAATGTTTCCTTCCTAGTAGGAATGTTAAGGATACACCGATAAAAAGCTTTAGGATTCATATCAATAGGAGACAAATGGACAATTAGGGAATATCAATATTAATAATATAAACAAATATTATAATGAAACCTAGAGCCCCCTGTTTACAAGGCTGCTTACCAATAAACCAAAATTAAATAATTTGATTGAAAGCGGTGGGACAACTGTAATAACATATTTCTAAATTTCCCGTAGATATCTATATAGATAACATTTGACAAGCGAGTATAGGCTCAGTTGCTTGAACTACAATATACCTGACCAGTGGCAGGTTGCTCTTCCTTTCACCAATATGATGTGTTATCGATCATGGGCCACCTAACGGATACATCCCAACAGTCCAGTCCAGTCCAGTACAAAGACAGGAAGGACATCAAGCACAGCTGGAGGCTGTACTTTAGGAAGATACTAATCACTACTCTTTCATGGAAACAGTCGAAAAGAATTGAACTGTTGGATGGACAGGCAGGTATTGGACATGTAGCTCTAGGCTATTCTGTTTCTGAAAGAATTGAACTGTTGGATGGACAGGCAGGTATTGGACATGTAGCTCTAGGCTATTCTGTTTCTGAAAGAATTGAACTGTTGGATGGACCAGCAGGTATTGGACATGATGCTGATGGCTATTCTGTCTGTCCATCTGGCTGAGTTCATCTGGATCCACAGCTGACCACCTCTCTTTCACTGATAGACTGGGGCTGGCTCTATCAATGGAGTAGAAGGAGGAACACGCACGCACTAACCCACACACACACACACACACACACACACACACACACACACACACACACTATCCAACCCCAGGGCCTTTCATATCATACATCATTGATGATGGGACATTGTCATGGAAACCACTGTTTTTAAAAAAAAGAACCACCAATGGGTCTTCACAGCCTTCCAATGATGTGCAAGACTAGTTGGTAGATATCAAAAGACATTGTATAATATTTTGGTCTATAGATCAAACGATGTAGTCCTATCCAAAGGGAACCTTTGTGAAACTATGTGAACCTTTAGTGTGACTCCATGGTCCCTCTAATGTGGCAGCACCATGATTGATATCCTCATGTCTGAATCAGGTCACTGATTAATGGGGGTTTATTGCTGGCAGGTCCACGATTTTGCCGCTACTACTAGTTCAACTGAGGCTTGCAGTGCGTGCAAGCACAGGTGGTGTCACTTCTTCAACTGATACGTTTTCTGTGCCAAGTACACATTCAACACCTTTCACTGTGTAAAACAGCTCATCTCAACATGATTTCTGGACTTTACTGTCACTTTTAGGGCAAAAACTTTAGCCCTCCAAGCGCAATAGAAAAAAAGAAAACATATTTTTTTATGATCCATCCTAAAGTCCTGGACTTTGGATAAGGCAAACCAAAGAAACTAAAGCCTATATTGCATATTTTCCACTCAACCATGAGGCGCAAGAGCCTAAACGTATATTTCCCAAAGTGTTTTAAAAACTATATTAAGAAAACATATATTTCATATGTTTAAATAAAAACCAATCTCACCTCTTACGCACAGCAGAGACATAGCGGCAGGACTCTGCGCGCGCAACAGTTTATGAACGGGTAAAAATCCAGCTTCAGAGAACGTTGAGTCCTACATTCCAGTTGCCTGTTGCATCGCCAATAGTTCTATCGACGTCCTCAGACTTCAGTCAGTAGATGAGATGCTGTCATTCACTTCGATAAGCACTTTAACAGTTGTTTTATCTTTAGCTTTCAGCGCCATGACAGAAAACTACAGATTTGACCTGAGGTAGACGAGACTGCAAGCTTAGGGTTTGAGATGACAGTCAGGGGAATAATCCAATGATATGCTGTAATCCACCCAAAAAGGGGCGGTTCCTAAAGTAAATTCAGACCAACTGGAAGACGATAAGAGAGACCTGCGCTCGATGCTGAGGTGCGAACAGGTGGACTTGGTGACGCACTCGCGCAGAATTTTTACTTCACGCGCAAGTAAGGATACGTACGAGTGCAACAGAAGAAAAAAAATGTATGTCCGCGAAAAAATGACAAAAGTCACTTTTTAAATAATAAGGGGACAATCATCACTAGGCTGCTTTACACTGAAATATAACAGGTAGTGCTGACTGAGCCTACTTTAGCCACACCAATTATGAAGACTGGATCCCTAACGTGACCATAAAGTCGATACTGCAGTTATTGTATATATATATATATATATGTATATATATATATATATATATATATATATATATATATATATATATATATATATATATATATATATATATATATATATATATATATATATACTTTAAATCTATAACCTACCTATGCACATGAAGAGCAATTAAAACGGGTGTCAGGTTGAGTTTATCACAACGGCAGAAATGCAATGGCGGCCCCTGGTGGCTATCAATTGAACCAACGCAACAGTGAATAATGATATATGATGATGATTGTAATGAATTAATAATGATGGGATTGAAAAGTTACATCTGGCTAATTTAAAAATTAAGATGTGATAAATGTATTTAAAGAGTGGATACAATGGATTATATGTTTCTTTTTTAACTGTACTGCCATAATAAGCTAACCACTGTCTAGTGAGGGCTAAAGGTAAATGTGTGTCCTCCAATGTCTCCAGGTCCAGGCGCAGCACAGAGATTCAGATTAAGGAGGAGTTTAAGATGCTTCGTCAGTTTCTACAAGAGGAAGAGGAGACCAGGATAGCTGCACTGAGAGAGGAAGAGGAACAGAAGAGTCAGAGGATGAAGGAGAAGATTGAGGGGCTGAGCAGAGAGATATCAACACTTTCAGACACAATCAGAGCCATAGAGGAGGAGCTGGGAGCTGAAGACATCTCATTCCTACAGGTAAGTACTGTTCTACCTTACTAAGTCCATATAGAATGGCTGATGGTAAATGTTCAGCAATGCTTAACCTTATCTGTTTTTCACCTTCACAGAACTACACAACTAAAGGTAAGTGATGTACATAATCTGCATATTTTCGGAGTTTTTAAAGTCAAGCCCAGAGCAGCACTGACTCCTGAATGTTCTTCCAGAGCCCAGCGCACACTGCCCGACCCACAGCTGGTCTCAGGAGCTCTGATAGACGTGGCCAAACACCTGGGCAACCTGACCTTCAGAGTCTGGGAGAAGATGAAGGAGAGGGTCAGGTTCACTCCTGTCATTCTGGCCCAAAACACTGCAAACCCCTATCTTTCTCTGTCTGATGATCTGACCAGTGTGAGAGACACATACACAGAGGAGAAGCTCCCTGACAACCCACAGAGCAACACCAGATATGCCGCTGTCCTGGGTTCTCAGGGGTTCAGCTCAGGACAGCACAGCTGGGAGGTAGAGGTGGGAGACCATCCTCACTGGAATATAGGTGTGGCGAAAGAGTCAGCTGACAGGAAGGGAGAGGTAGAGTTTAACCCAGATAGTGGATTCTGGAGTATAGCGCTCTTTTACTGTGATTTACTAGGAGAGACTCTCACAGTGAAGAGGAGGCCCCAGAGGATCAGAGTCCAGCTGGACTATGACAGGGGGAGCTGTCCTTCTACGACCCTGAAGACATGTCTCTCATCTGCACTCATTAAGACACCTTCCCTGAGAAACTCTACCCACACATCCTTATTGGACGAGCTGGGGATGCCCAGCACCCTTCTGCCAATCAGAAGTGACTCCCTCTGTGATGTCACTGTGATGTCAGTAGTACATGTTTCAGTGATGGCCCCCCTAGCCTCCACCAGTGTGGTTGATATCATATCTGTGCTGATTACTGTAATATATATTTATGATTGTTAATCATCCAGTGATAGTCTATGTCCTGTTCTGCATACTAAGATAACACACACTGACCTGCTCATTCAAGCTGTGAGGCCCTTGAAGGTCCAGTTAGACATCAGCATCTTAACATCTGGGTATAGGACCAGATGTAGCAACACATCATGCAGTCTCCACTATAGTGTTTGGTGTCACAATGGAACCAAGGACTGTAATACGTCTTGCTCTGCAGACCATAATAATACACACTGTCCTGCTCATTTAAGCAGCTTTATGACATCTACCCCATCATAGTAACACTATACCAGTAATACCATCCATAGTTTCTCTTACGGTGTTCCACACTGCTACGCTGTGTGGCCCTGGGGGTCTGGTTCTATCATGGTGTTAATACCATCCATAGTTTCCCTGTCTAGGTGACTCCTTCAGTACAGTCTCAGCTCTGAGATCCATGGTGTCTGAGTCAGACCATCCCAACTAGAGCAGCCAAGCAGTGAGGTTTACACTGACATCAGTCCAGCAGACCACCATGTTTATTTACATTACATCACAGTCATTTAGCAGACGCTTCAATGTAAAGCAACAAGCATTCAACATGTGAAGGCAGAGAAAACTACAAATCCCTACAACAGTTACATAGCTAGGAGCAATACTAATGTTGATTACATTTGTAAGGGAATGCAGAGAAAACTACAAATCCCCAACACAATCAGACATAAAAAAAAGAGGCTGGGATATTTTTTACAGGAAGACATTTATTTTAGTACAGTGAGGTTACCAGTGACATTAGTCCAAGAGACTACACTCCCCTCCAGAGTAAAGGCATAACCAGAGCAGGCTATCCTGCTAACAGAAAACAAACACTCCCTTCTCAAGAATAACTCGAGCTTGTTAGTGTCTAAAGTCTGAAATTGCAGAGATCAACAGTACAGTAGCTAGTTTATATGAGCATTAGCACTGACAAGAGGAAATATAAGGTATGGCAAAAATAAAGGTGTCATTATCGTCAATATATTTCTAAAATAGTGTTTGTTCATACTGTGAAGGACAAAAACAATTAATTGCGTTGTACTATGACATTAATATTCTGGTAGAGTCTCCACATTGAATACGTTTCTTATTTTGATAGACACAGCACATCATGGCATCATTTATACCCGTTTTTCTATATTTTCAGTCAGCATTTGCTTCATTGCTTGAAAAATGGCCTGACTAACAAATTGAAAACATTCAGTTCCTTACTAACTGTCTTATGGTTTAAAATGTTTCAGTTGTGGTCAGTTCAGTTAATGGTTTGATTGGTGGAGATTCTGTCCTGTGGCAAAGTGATAATATCAGTGTGTAGCCCGGGGTACTAACACATCTGCCAATATAAGAGTTTCACAAGGTCAGCCTTGGGTCATAAGGTCATCTCAGGGTCATGACCTTAAAGTCCTCCTTCTGACCTGCAGGTCATTGTGTACAGTCTGGAGGTTCAATGTTTTTTGATTCAGAGGTCAGATTTCTATCTGTTCTGACTGTATCTGTCCCTACTCCTGTTCTCCTCCATCCTGACTCCTCCTCCTCCTCCTCTTCTTCCCATCCCTCCTCTCTGCTCCTCTCCTCCTCACAGAAAGAGACACTTCTGATTGGTAGATCTTGATCTCAGGGTGCTGGGTACGACTACATGATGCGATACGGAAGTAAGGGTGGAGTTTCTCAGTGAAGGTTTCTTCATGAGTGCAGATGAGAGACATGTCTTCAGGGTCGTAGAAGGACAGCTCCCCCCTGTCATAGTCCAGCTGGACTCTGATCCTCTGGAGCCTCCTCTTCAATTTGAGACACTCCTCTAGCACATCAAAGTATTCACCACTGACCAGTGCTAAAGTCCAGAATCCATTCTCTGGGTTTGCCTCTACATCTCCCTTCCTGTCAGCTGACTCATTGACCACACCTATCTCCCAGTAAGGATGGTCTCCCATCTCCACCTCCCAGCTGTGCTGTCCGGAGCGGAACCCCTCAGAACCCAGAACAGTGCAATACATGGTGTTCCTCTCTGGGTTGTCAGGGAGCTGCTGTTCAGTGTTTGTGTTCCTCACACTGGTCAGATCATCAGACAGAGAAAGATTGGGGTTTGCTGTGTTTGGGTCCAGAATGACAGGAGTGAACCTGACCCTCTCTTTCATCTTCTCCCAGACTTTGAAGGTCAGGTTGCCCAGGTGTTTGGCCACGTCTATCAGAGCTCCTGAGACCAGCTGTGGGTCGGGCAGTGTGCACTGGGCTCTGGAAGAACATTCAGGAGTCAGTGCTGCTCTGGGCTTAGATTTAAAATGACAACACAATAAGGAAATAATATACACCACTTACCTATTCACTGTGGTCTTGTAGTCCTGTGAAGGTAAAGAAAGATCAAATTAAACTGTAATTTAGAATACTTAGCCAGCTATTTTGTTAAAATGATTTGACAACAGTACTTACCAGCAGAAATGAGATGTCTTCACCTCCCAGCTCCTCCTCTATGGCTTTGATTGTGTCTGAATGTGTTGATATCTCTCTGCTCAGCCCCTCAATCTTCTCCTTCATCCTCTGACTCTTCTGTTCCTCTTCCTCTCTCAGTGCAGATATCCTGGCCTCCTCTTCCTCATGTAGAAACTGATTAAGCTTTTTAAACTCCTCCTTAATCTGAGTCTCTGTGTGCTGGGCCTGGACCTGGAGACATTGGAGGACACACATTTACCTTTAGCCCTCACTAGACAGCGGTTAGCTTATCATGACAGTACAGTTAAAAAAGAAACATATAATCCAAACTAATTTAGAGCCATTTTCTAGATTGTTGTCTAAAGTTGCACTGTGACCTCATATGTTCTTAAACACCAATCTCTAATTGTTTTACCTTGATGT
The DNA here is from genome assembly GCA_017639675.1 of Aplochiton taeniatus. NCBI lineage: Eukaryota > Metazoa > Chordata > Actinopteri > Galaxiiformes > Galaxiidae > Aplochiton > Aplochiton taeniatus. The sequence goes on along the minus strand of CM030185.1, from coordinate 17,529,031 downwards.
GTTTTGCTGTGTGTTCACAGTTGTTTTTGATGTTCTTATAAACTTTTAACTTCTCCTGTAAGGGCTTCAGAGCAGTCTGGAGCTCCTCCTGCAATTCAATTATATTTAAGAATATTCATAATATTTAACATTGACTGGTCTCATTAGCAGATTTGTTTTACACTTTTGATAATCGTTAAGTATTACCTTATGATCTTGTGCAGCTTCATCTATGGGACAGCAGTTGTGGTATTTATGTTTCTTAGAGGTCTGACACACCACACAGATTGGCCGTTTGTCGTCCAGACAGAAGAGCTTGAGTTTCTCACCATGCCGACTGCAGAGCACTTCAGACCCTGCTGAAGCTCTCTGGCTTCTCTCCTGTAAGAAGGCCTCACACAGGTTTTTCAGAGCTAGATTACGAGGAGGATTTCGTATTGAGGATTTCCTCCTACAAACTGGACATTCCTGTGATTCCTTCTGTTTCCAGTATTCCTGCAGACAGCCTTTACAGAAGCTGTGGCTACACAAGATAATAACAGGATCTTTAAAGATGTCACGACAAATAGAACAGGCGTAGTCATCCTCTGAGAGACACGAATTGGACGCCATTTCACCAGTCACACTTGTTTTGTTTTGAATGTCCACAGAAGTTTACTTTCAACACCGATACTTAAAATCCTCTTGCCACAGGGTTGAAGTTGCTTTTAGCAGAATTGTCTCCTGAAGTTTTGTAACGCCTGATTTCAAAGCCGTTTTGTCCTCCTTCAGTGTGAGTTGTGTATTAAGTCTGATTTGTCTTTTTTCCAGTAGAGCCGAGTCCCACTGAGCGTGATAAAGATACACGGATCTTTCCTTTGGCGCGAGACGTTTACAAACCCGGAAGAAGCAGCAGCATTGTGGGAGGAACCGTAGCGGCAGTTCTAATCCTTCCTGAATGTAATTAGATTTTACACCCACATTGAGGTAGTATAACGTTAGTTACGTAAAAAGAGTGCATTCAGAAATTCAGTGCCTACATGTGAGAACTTGTATAGTGTTGTGTTCTCCTATCGAACAAAAGCAAAAGGAACAAAGGTTTTTAGGGTGTTTATCCTATTGACATTATATATGAGGGGTTATCCATAACAATTGTCACAGGAAATCAGAAGATTCAATACTTCGTTTTAAGTTACTTTAAAAGAATTTACCTCAAGTTGGGAGTCGAAGGTTCGAGAGAGTAGACGATTTGTCCGGCAAATTCAACTAAACTGAGGTCACATGGCCTCTTAGTTTTATAGCCTAGCCAAAGGATAGCTTCAGACTACCCTAATCATTTCAAGCCAATCACAGATGGCCAAATCCCTCAAAGACATTTGGTCGATAGAAACGACCCACCTTTGTATTCACAAACATTGCATCCCCCCTTCCTACTCCTGTGGTGGGGGCCTTTTGTATTCATAAACATTGTATCCCCTTTTCTTATTCCAATGGTGGGAGTCACTCATACAGTTGAGAGATAGCTTAAGGCCTGCTTTCAAAAGAATGTATGATTCCCCAAGACAATACACTAATGTTTACTGTAACACCTCAGCCACTCTTTCTGGCTCCATCTTTTGTTACTGACCAAGTACCATGATAAAGCCCTCTATTCACTTTGATGGCCCTGTAACACAGTTGGACACTATGGGGGTTTAGAGGCATCATGTCTCTTGGTACACACATTTTTCAACGTTTCCAAAGCAGATTACCAAAGAGTCCGTGTTTTAGTCATGTTCTCTTACAATGTCTGTAAAACAACAGTATAATACTTTCAGGCCCAAATTATACCACACAATAAGCTATATTTGAGTTATAGTTGCAGCTATATTTTTTTTGTCCCAGATAAAAATGGGAACATTAAGTAATGATTCCTTTCGATGGTCTTATTGTTACATGCATTTTTAAGAAATCGCTATTATTAAAATCTAATAGATCTAAAGATTTGAAAACAACAATAGTTGTGATCAGGCGACCCAGGTTAATTTATAAATTGTAAAGAAATGCAATGTAGGCTACTGCTTGGAAACTGAACCCATAGGCCTAATCTTATATCCCTGGGTGTATAGGCGTTAGTGTAACAAGAAGAAACTTATGTAGCTACTATGAATGGTGAATACACACATTGTAGCCAACAAGAAACAGCTGAACATGTAATGCTTCATTGTAGTAAATACAGTATTGAGATAAATCAACTTATTCAGTTATTAAGCAGGGCAAAACACCGTGATGTTTCACTGTTGGGTCTCTTGGAGAGAACTGTCGGCAAGATATACGGTGACGTTATGAAGTTTATTAAGGACACGGGATTAGATAAAAGAATATAGTTATATTGTTTTTATTCATTAAAGTATTATTATTATTTATAGGATTATTATTATTTATTTATTTTTTCCTGCGTGATCTCTTGTTTCACACTGCAGTCCAGTTGGAGGCGGTAATGCACCGGAAGTTGGTTTTGGCAACCACCAATAAACACCAAAGAAGAAGAAGTAACGACCAGTGTATCATTATCAGGCTCAGTTTGACTCGGCTCTGCTGTGAGAAATGAGGCAAACTGGACTAAATACACAATTCACACTGAAGGAGGAGAACCCGGCTTTACAATCAAGTTTTACAAACCTTCAGGAGAAAATTCTGCTAAAAGCAACTTCAACCCTGTGGCAAGAGGATTTTAAGTATCGGTGTTGAAAGTAAACTTCTGAGTACATTCAAAACAAAACAAGTGTTACTGTTGAAATGGCGTCCAGCTCGTGTCTCTCAGAGGATGACTACGCCTGTTCTATTTGTCGTGACATCTTTAAAGATCCTGTTATTATCTTGTGTAGCCACAGCTTCTGTAAAGGCTGTCTGCAGGAATACTGGAAACAGAAGGAATCACAGGAATGTCCAGTTTGTAGGAGGAAATCCTCAATACGAAATCCTCCTCGTAATCTAGCTCTGAAAAACCTGTGTGAGGCCTTCTTACAGGAGAGAAGCCAGAGAGCTTCAGCAGGGTCTGAAGTGCTCTGCAGTCGGCATGGTGAGAAACTCAAGCTCTTCTGTCTGGACGACCAACGGCCAATCTGTTTGGTGTGTCAGACCTCTAAGAAACATAAATACCACAACTGCTGTCCCATAGATGAAGCTGCACAAGATCATAAGGTAATACTTAACGATTATCAAAAGTGTAAAATAAAGCTGGTAATGAGACCAGTCAATGTTAAATATTATGAATATTCTTAAATCTGGACCCAAACACTGCAGACCCCCGTCTTTCTCTGTCTGATGATCTGACCAGTGTGAGAGGCACATACACCGGGCTACAGCACCCTGACAACCCAGAGTGGAACACCAGGTATCCAAGTGTTCTGGGTTCTGAGGGGTTCAGCTCCGGACAGCACAGCTGGGAGGTGGAGGTGGGAGACCATCCTTACTGGGAGATAGGTGTGATCAATGAGTCAGCTGACAGGAAGGGAGGGGTAGAGACAGACCCAGAGAATGGATTCTGGAGAGGAGGAGAGGAGCAGAGAGGAGGGATGGGAAGAAGAAGAAGAAGAGGAGGAGGAGGAGGAGTCAGGATGGAGGAGAACAGGAGTAGGGACAGATACAGTCAGAACAGATAGAAATCTGACCTCTGAATCAAAAAACATTGAACCTCCAGACTGTACACAATGACCTGCAGGTCAGAAGGAGGACTGACCTTGGCTGGCCTTGGCTGACCTTGTGAAACTCTTATATTGGCAAGATGTGTTCGTACACCAGGCTACACACTGATATTATCACTTTGCCACAGGACTTCAGAATCTCCACCAATCAAACCATTACAAAATATGTCTGATTGTGTTAGGGATTTGTAGTTTTCTCTGCATTCTGACAAATTTAATTAACATTAGTATTGCTCTTAGCTGTATGTTGTAGGGATTTGTAGTTTTCTCTGCCTTCACATGTTGAATGCTTGTTGCTTTACATTGAAGCGTCTGCTAAATGACTGTGATGTAATGTAAATAAACATGGTGGTCTGCTGGACTGATGTCAGTGTAAACCTCACTGCTTGGCTGCTCTAGTTGGGATGGTCTGACTTAGACACCGTGTATCTCAGAGCTGAGACTGTACTGAAGGAGTCACCTAGACAGGGAAACTATGGATGGTATTAACACCATGATAGAACCAGACCCCCAGGGCTACACAGCGTAGCAGTGTGGAACACCGTAAGAGAAACTATGGATGGTATTACTGGTATAGTGTTACTATGATGGGGTAGGTGTCATAAAGCTGTTTAAATGAGCAGGACAGTGTGTATTATTATGGTCTGCAGAGCAAGACGTATTACAGTCCTTGGTTCCATTGTGACACCAAACACTATAGTGGAGACTGCATGATGTGTTGCTACATCTGGTCCTATACCCAGATGTTAAGATGCTGATGTCTAACTGGACCTTCAAGGACCTCACAGCTTGAATGAGCAGGTCAGTGTGTGTTATCTTAGTATGCAGAACAGGACATGGACTATCACTGGATGATTAACAATCATAAATATATATTACGGTAATCAGCACAGATATGATATCAACCACACTGGTGGAGGCTAGGGGGGTCCATCACTGAAACATGTACTACTGACATCATAGTGACATCACAGAGGGAGACACTTCTGATTGGCAGAAGGGTGCTGGGCATCCCCAGCTCGTCCAATAAGAATGTGCGGGTGAGAGACTGTACTGAAGGAGTCACCTAGACAGGGAAACTGCTGATGGTATTAACCCCATTATAGATGGAACCAGACCCCCAGGGCTACACAGCATAGCAGTGTGGACCACCATAAGAGAAACTAGGGATTGTATTACTGGTTTAGTGAACTGTTGAAATGTGTGAGAAAACATTCTCTAACATTTTACTGCCCCCATGTGGACGTAAAATGTAATTATATTCAGGAAAGATCAGAACTACAGCTATGGTAACTCCCACAATGCCGCTGCTTCCTGGTTTGTAATAGTCCCACCCCAGAGTGCAGATCAGTGTGTCTTTACGACGCTCACTTTGACTGCTCTTCTCAGAGAAATATGACAATCTAGACTAAATACGCAACTCAAACTGAAGGAGGAGAAACAGGCTTTAAACAAGCGTTATGGGACTACACGGGAAAAGAATGCCTTAATGTCACTTCAACCCACTGACAAGAGGACTTTAAGTATCGTGATTAAAAGTGAAATTAAACTCCAGAAGACATTGAAATAAAAAAACTAGTTTTAAAAGCAAATGGCATCTAGCCCGGACGAGGAAGACAGCGCACACAATAAAATGTGTCCAATAGATGAAGCTGCAAATGATCATAAGGTAATACAGACTGCATACAGATAAATACCCTTGAAACTACGATGGGATAAAAATACAAAAGTTCTGACGAACCAGAGTTGTAACGAGTGTCCAAAAATTTACTTGAGTCAAGTCCTTTGGAACGGAGACTCGAGTCGAGTGGAGTCTTTTACGTGCAAGCTCGAGTAGGGTCACTATTGCTGTTCGAGTCAGCTGTCTGACACGAGTCGCTTAGAGTCACAGGCATTATTAGCAGTATTTTTTGTGATTGTTCCATGTTCCAGTCTTATAAAAGTAGTCGATCCTACTAGGTAGCTATATCGACCTAGTGAGCTAACGTTAGCTTTCAACAAAAGCTATAAGCATGACCATATTACGTTCAGTGTTTATAAGAATCACAACGTATTAAGTAATTATATTTATTCTCGTAACATAATCGCCCTACATAGCAATCATGATGAGCAGCACTAAATACATTGGTCCAGTTCGTGTTGGATGCTAAGGTAGGCTCGCAAAGCCAGGCGCAACAGACTTGTAAAGAGACTCGCCATTGTTCTTTTGATTGAAATTGACGCTAGCGCTGGTGAGAAAGTGGAGACTTATACTGAGGAACACTATGCCATAATGATGTGGCTCTCTAGTCAGTGGAAAATCAAACGGTTCTTAGAATATTCGCAAGTTGAACCAACTGCGAACCGGCTCTAGCACCAGCCCGGAATTTGCACCAGGTTGTTGTTCTTGTTCGTGGAAAATTGAAAATTTCAGAATCGAGTAGAGTCATTTATTGCGCAAACTCGAGTCAAGTCGAGTCTTTTGAAGGAATTTTCGAGTCGAGTCGAGTCAGTACTATTGTCGAGTCTGGTCAAAATGGCCCGTCAAGTCAATTGACTCGAGTCATTACAACTCTGTGACGAACCCATTGTAAATACCACGGTAATCGAGGTAAACAAACTACACAGAAACTAGCTGCATCAGCCTAACATACAACAGTGCTCTAATATACAATTTACATAGACAGTCTGTAGACACTATGTTAGTAAACACTATGTTAATAAACACTGCTCATATTCTTTCAATACAGACACCACTCAAATCTCCTGAGGCTGGCGGCTTGGAGGAAGACGTAAAACGGGAGGAGGAGAGGAAGACAGAAGAGGAGGAGTGGAAGAAAGCAGAGGAAAAGGAGAGGAAGAAAGCAGAGGAAAAGGAGAGGAAGAAAGCAGAGGAAAAGGAGAGGAAGAAAGCAGAGGAGGAGAGGAAGAAAGAAGAAGAAGAGGAGGAGGAGAGGAGGAACCGACCGCCAACCCCAGTTAACAGTAATCGATTGTTGGTGATACTAGGTCTACTTGGGCTCCTGCTAGCGTTTCTAGTTACCAGTTTGTTTCAATCCCAACCTACACCCGAGCCCCAAGAGGAACCCTGCGTTATTTTCCGCAGGGCGGTTGAGAGGGTACAGAGCCAGTTCCCCAGCCAGCGCCCTGAGGTGTGGAGGAGGAGCAGGATCCGTCTAGAGAGGCACCTCCAGACGGCCCATCCCACAGAGCCAGTCAGCCTGATTCTGACTGCAGGCACCAAGGCTGAGAAGACCCTGCACTGCCTGGCCCAACGCCTGGCCTCCGCCTTCTCCTCCGCCCTCAACGCCTCCGTGCTCAACATGGACGGAGCCAGCAAAGCCTCCCAGGACAGCGACCAGGTCAAACTGGACATGGACAGCCAGCTACGGAGCGCCTTTGAGGGGGACCAGCCAGTGGCCGTCATCCACCGCTTTGAGGAGCTGCCTCCGGGCGCCACCCTCATCTTCTACCGATACTGCGACCACGAGAATGCCGCCTATAAGAACGTCTCTCTGTTCTTCACTGTGCTGCTGGCCGGAGAGAAGGAGCTGCAAGCTAACCTGGCACTGAGTGTTGTTGAGGAGATGGTGGACGACCACCTGAAGAACAAGTTTCTCTCCTCTGACCAGCCCACCTCCTTTGACACCATGGACCTGGACAAGTTCAGCGGACTGTGGAGTCGTATTTCCCACCTCATTCTCCCAGTGGTGGAAGAGGAGAGAATAGAGCGGGAAGGTTGTGAGGAAACAGGGAGAAACCAAAGGCCATCTTGAACTTTCTGTTTCAACCAACAGACCATTGGAAAATTCCTCTCAGAAACAGGCACTTAATTTAAGAACCAATTAAAAATTATTGGCAGATGTCTCCTGTAGAGATAAGTGTAAGATTTTAACGAAATGATTTGAGCTTGGATATCTTTATGTTTAGAATAGCTGATATTTTGCACTTTACTTCTGTTGTTCTGTATTGTGTGTTGAGCTTAGAAGATAAATCAGACTAATTCATATTTTTCAATCCTTTTTACATTTTATAATGCGGGATTCTCTGAATAATTATTTTGTCCCACAGGACAACACTGCTTGTGGTATGTAACAGCAGGGCCTAATATTCACAGCATATCTTTGTTAGAAACTGTTCAGTGCCAGATTATATTTTAACATTTCACTTTAACTGGCTCTGTAACATATTATTGCTTGTGTTTGTTGTCCTGGTCTTTAAACCATGTTGGGAATCCGTCTGTGAGGGTCCATATGGGAAGAAATCTGTTAATAGAGGAATAAAATCGAAAGTGCATTAATGAAATGTGCCTAAAACATAAACAATAAATAAGAGAAAGAGAAAGGAAAGAAAAACTGAAAATAAAAGAAGCGTAACATGTTTTTTTGTACCCAAACTAAGTTTGCAGACTTTAGATTTTCCTTCAGTATGGCCCAATAGATGAATATGAAGTAGAACCACAAAGATAATCCTGAAGACTCCCAGCTGAAACTCAGTTAAAGAGTGAAAAATGTGTTGTAAAAACAGTCAATATAATTTCTGGAGGCTGCCCCAGGACAGGGCTGGACCAAGAATCTGATGCCATTTAGTTTCTCTTTGAGATATGGTGGGAGGGCCTGCGTGCTGGCCTTCTCCCTGGTGTCCATCTTTCCAGCGACTGTCCATCCTAGGTGGGAGAGGACAGGTGCTGTCTTAATGGGGGAAGTGTTACGTACTCCTGTGTCTCAGCAGGACACGTGCCATGACAGAGGAAGGGTAGGGGGGGGGGGGGGGGGGTTAGTGCTAATTGAAGAACTGATCACTCTGGAATGACCCTGGACACTTAAACCCCCCTAGACCAGTAGTTCTCAAACTTTTGTAGTCAGGCCCCCCTTTAAAATGACAAAATGTTTCACGCTCTCTTCATCTTGTTCTGTGATAGAAACAATGGATGAGGGTGACAGTCATAATCTGAACTGTATGTGTTTGAGATAGTGTGAGAAAACATTCTCTTTTGAACGTTTTACTGCCCCTATGTGGATGTAAAATATAATTACAAGCAGGAAAGATTAGAACTGAAGCTATGGTAGCTCCCACGTTGCTGCTGTTTCCTGGTTTGTAAAAGTCACACCCCAGCGTGCAGATCAGTGTGTCTTTATCACGCTCAGTTTCACTCGGCTCTACTCCGAGAAATAAGACAAACTACACTAAATACACAACTCACACTGAAGGAGGAGAAACCGGCTTTAAAATCAGGCTTTACACATCTTTCAGGGGAAAATACTGCCTTAAAACCACTTCAACCCTGTGACAAGAGGTCTTTAAATGTCGGTGTTAAAAGTGAAAGTAAACTTCTGAGAACATTCAAATAAAGAACTAGTTATCCAGGCAAATGGCTTCCAGCTCTTCTCTCTGGAGACTCCATGCTTGACTCTATGTCATTCACTCGACAGGGAAATAACGGAGGGTTTTAAAATCATAGAAATACGACCTATAGAACCAGTAGTATGGTGCTACTATTATGTTGATGTTTGTATAGATACGTAGAGCCAGGTTACAGGTGTTTGATAGTATTTTATCAGACCTACAGCATTGTTAGTTTGTGACATATCAAAATAACATTCCTCAGACGTATGATTCACTCCCATAGGATGACACAGGTCCAACCCATTACTTGTCTTACCTGTCAGACTGCCTGACCCACAGCACCGTCTCAGAGAACATGAAGAAAGGTTTGGTGTTTCATTCTTTCCCTCTTTACAACTCTGAGGTTTAACTGCCTTCCCCAAGAGACACTGTGGTGGGAATTCAGAAGATTCAATACTTAAACGTTAAATAACGTAAGAAGATAATACCAAGAATATAACTAGTCGAGAGTCGATAGTTTGGAAGAGTAGACTTTTAATTAAAGTCTAAATACTGCCTTAGAGCCACTTTAACCCTGTAACAAGAGGACTTTAAGTATCGGGATTAAAAGTGAACTCCAAAAGTTTTACGGCAAATGGCGTCCAGCTCGTCTCTCTCAGAGGAGGACTACACCTGTTCTATTTGTCATGACATCTTTAAAGATCCTGTGCTTCTGTTGTGTAGCCACAGCTTCTGTAAAGGCTGTCTGCAGGAATACTGGAAACAGAAGGAGTCACAGGAATGTCCAGTTTGTAGGAGGACATCCTCAATGGAAAATCCTCCTCGTAATCTAGCTCTGAAAAACCTGTGTGAGGCCTTCTTACAGGAGAGAAGCCAGAGAGCTTCAGCAGGGTCTGAAGTGCTCTGCAGTCTGCATGGTGAGAAACTCAAGCTCTTCTGTCTGGACGACCAACAGCCAATCTGTTTGGTGTGTCAGACCTCTAAGAAACATAAATACCACAACTGCTGTCCCATAGATGAAGCTGCACAAGATCATAAGGTAATACTTAACGATTATCAAAAGTGTAAAACAAATCTGCTAATGAGACCAGTCAATGTTAAATATTATGAATATTATTAAATATAATTTACTTGCAGGGGGAACTCCAGACTGCTCTGAAGCCCTTACAGGAGAAGTTAAAAGTTTATAAGAACATAAAAAACAACTGTGAACACACAGCAAAACACATCAAGGTAAAACAATTAGAGATTGGTGTTTAAGAACATATGAGGTCACAGTGCGACCTAAGACAACAATTCTACAATCAACAAAGCAGCAAATGTGAATGTATAAGCAATGGGATCATAAAAAACACTAGCCTAAAGATCAGAACAGAGACAGAGCTAGACAATGTTAGTTTGGATTATATGTTTATTTATCAACTGTACTGCCATAATAAGCTAACCACTGTCTAGTGAGGGCTAAAGGTAAATGTGTGTCCTCCAATGTCTCCAGGTCCAGGCCCAGCACACAGAGACTCAGATTAAGAAGCAGTTTAAAAAACTTAATCAGTTTCTACATGAGGAAGAGGAGACCAGGATATCTGCACTGAGAGAGGAAGAGGAACAGAAGAGTCAGAGGATGAAGGAGAAGATTGAGGGGCTGAGCAGAGAGATATCAACACTTTCAGACACAATCAGAGCCATAGAGGAGGAGCTGGGAGCTGAAGACATCTCATTCCTACAGGTAAGTACTGTTCTACCTTGCTAAGTCCGTATAGAATGGCTGATGGTAAATGTTCAGTAATGCTTAACCCTACCTGTTTTTCATTTCCACAGAACTACAAAACTACAGTAAAAAGGTAAGCGATGTATATAATCCGCATATTTTCTGAGTTTTTGAAGCCAAACCCCCGAGAACAGCACTGACTCCTGAAGGTTCTTCCAGAGCCCAGTGCACACTGCCCGACCCACAGCTGGTCTCAGGAGCTCTGATAGACGTGGCCAAACACCTGGGAAACCTGACCTTCAGAGTCTGGGAGAAGATGAAGGAGAGGGTCAGGTTCACTCCTGTGATTCTGGACCCAAACACTGCACACCCATATCTCTCTCTGTCTGATGATCTGACCAGTGTGGGATACATATACACCGGGCTGCAGCACCCTGAAAACCCAGAGAGGCACACTAAATACCCAGTTGTTCTGGGTTCTGAGGGGTTCAGCTCAGGACAGCACAGCTGGGAGGTGGAGGTGGGAGACCATCCTCTCTGGATTATAGGTGTGATCAAAGAGTCAGCTGACAGGAAGGGAGTGGTAAAGACAAACCCAGAGAATGGATTCTGGACTATAGCGCAGGTCAGTGGTAAATACAAAGATGTACTAAGAGAGACTCTCACAGGGAAGAGGAGGCCCCAGAGGATCAGAGTCCTGCTGGACTATGACAGGGGGGAGCTGTCCTTCTACGACCCTGAAGACATGTCTCTCATCTGCACTCATAAAGACACCTTCACTGAAAAACTCTACCCATACTTTAATATTGGACCAGCTTACAATTGCCAGCACCCTGATATAAAGATCTGCCAATCAGAAGTGTCTCTCTCTGTGATGTCACTGTGATGTCAGTAGTACATGTTTCAGTGGTGGAACCCCCTAGCCTCCACCAGTGACACACACTGACCTGCTCATTCAAACTGTGAGGTCCTTTAAGGTCCAGTTAGACATCAGCATCTTAACATCTGGGTATAGGACCAGATGTAGCAGCACATCATGCAGTCTCCACTATAGTGTTTGGTGTCACACTGGAGCCAAGGACTGTAATACAATGTCTTACTCTGCAGACCATAATAATACGCACCGTCCTGCTCATTTAATTAGTGGACCTTAACTAATAATGTTGTTTGGGTTTGAGTCATAGCACTAAAATAAATGGTATCTATTGTTTGTATATCTAGTTTAAAAAAAACAAAAACATTAGTATTGCTCTTCGCTATGTAACTGTTGTAGGGATTTGTAGTTTTCTCTGCCTTCACATGTTGAATGCTTGTTGCTTTACATTGAAGTGCCTGCTAAATGACTGTGATGTAATGTAAATAAAGGCGATGGTCTGCTGGACTGATGTCACTGTAAACCTCACTGCTAGGCTGCTCTAGTTGGGATGAATAGAAATAGAACAGGTAGAATGAACACAGAGAGAATGAATCATAGACATTTTGAGCTGGGTAGCTGTAATTTATAGCCTGCTGTCAACAGAAGTCCAGCTCCAATGCTATGGAGTAAGATTCAGTCTCGCTCGGAAACATAGCGAACTCTCATAACATGACGCTGGATAAGAGGCTGGTCTCTACCATCAACCAAACTCACAAAACAGGGTTTATCTCGAATTGAACACAGCATGTAAGCTGGCAGCAGTAAGCAGCATGGACGCCCTTCAAAAACGTTGAGCTTTGAAGGTAAAAAACAAACTGTGATTATTTGCAGTATTAGCTTGGCAGTTATTGCAAAGATCCTTTGTGTCATGCATTAAAAATAAGTTGTTAAAATATAAGGTAAAGTGTAGTTAAGCATTTAAAAGGCTTATATGTTCATGTTCAGAAGGAGTTTAGGTTGCGAGCAGATACACCATAATGGTTTTCTAATGGAACCCAGATCTCTCAGATGTGGTGGAAATCTTTGTGGGAGACTAAGCTTAAACCGGCATAGCACGAAGGTCAATAACTTTTAGTAGTTGACTGAAGTTAATTAGTCAGTATCTATCGTAGGCCTATGTCTTAAACATATATCCAATACCATATAAATTAAAAACATTCAATACAATATCAATAACACAAAAAAAGGTTGTTGTTGCGTCGGGAACGATAGAAGACAGGAGACAGGTTTGCTTGTGATCACATGAGCACATTGTTATTAACATCCAGGTTGATAATGTTGTCATACACATCACAGACCATAGCAACCAGAGAACAGCGGTCGAGCTATAAGCAAGTACAGGCTGTCCTCCTCTACTCCACCAGGGGGAGACAGAGAGCGTGGTAGGAGAAATCAATAATACCTGACATAAGCATTCGATTTATACCTCGCTCCGTCTCTCCCCCCCTCCCCTAACTTCCTCTAATTAAAACGCTATTTATATTCAACAGTGACAATCCTGTTCAGCCGGGGAGGATATCAATGAAAAGCAACTTGTGCCTGGAAGACTAGGAAGCCACTGGGTGCACGAGCGATGCCCCATGACGCCCGCAGTTCCAACCCCTGCGTGATGTCCCTAAACTTGTTACGCAACTCCGAATACATGTTTCCGTGTTTTTTTAAACATCCAATGGGCAACGTGAAATGATCATTGTCATCGACGTTTGAAAAATGATCTTCCGAAACGTAGTTTTATTGTGATGTCTCGTCTGATATTCTGAAGTCTAAAGTTTAGAACAACCCAGAAGGTTACCAGGCACAGTTAGCGACTCGATCCGCAGGATTGGATTCCAGTGCTAAAAAACATTTCATGATCATGATGTGCACGAGTACCAAACGCTTACATTCATAATAATGACTAAATAATTCTTAATGACTTTATATCTCTCTGGCAGAAAGTGAATGACCATTGGGAATAAATATATTTACAATTCAAAGCAGATTAAATACTAGGTCATATCCGGGACCAGGAATTGAAAGTAAAAATGTTTATAAAAAAAAATGTATAACCTTACTTTCATTCATGCCGGCATAATGAATCTACATTGGGCTTTTCAACATTCGGTTCAATTTGGACTATTGTTTTCCTCTGCGCTGCCTAGTGAACTGTGATCATCAGTATAGTTTAATCTAAGCCTAAGGCCCAGTGAACTGTGATCATCAGGACAGTTTAATCAAAGCCTAAGGCCTAGTGAACTGTGATCATCAGTACAGTTTAATCAAAGCCTAAGGCCTAGTGAACTGTGATCATCAGTACAGTTTAATCAAAGCCTAAGGCCTAGTGAACTGTGATCATCAGTAGTTTAATCAAAGCCTAAGGCCTCATTTTACACCCTGACTCAACAAGCAGCACTTTCAAAGAAGGAAGAACCACTACACTTGCCCTGTTGCTGCTCAAATACAGCCTCTCTCAGGACATCAACCCTAGGGTCGAAGGCTGGCTGGGCGCAGTGGTGTTTCTGTGAAACCATGTGGAGACTAGAGATTGAATGGAGACTAGCAGCGCCCAGCGGACCTCTAAGAGTGCCAGGGTTTCTTCTCTTCAGCACTTCAGGGAAAGAGGACAACATAAAATACCCCTGGATAAATGCAAAAATAGAGACAAGAATAGCTTTGAAATCTAGCTAGTTTGAGGAAAATCCAAAACAAATGAATGCAAACACACCCAAAATTAAAATAAAAAAGAAGACCTCCAAAGCAGTGTTGCTTTCATTGGACATCCTTTCCCTTTGTTTCCCTGACAACCGTCCGTGTACATGTTTACCTCGGCAAATAAATAACAATTAGTTCATAAATAAACGTATCTCACCATATTTGTAAGTTATATATGAATTTACAGTATATATGCATGTGGACATAGATCAAATACACATATAGCTGCATGTCAGGTTTGTCCTTTTGAAAAGCAGAGGCGTTTTAAGGGGGGGGTGAGGAGATGGCTGGGGCTACGAGAAACAGAAAGCTAGGTTGCTAAGTAGTTGCTAAGCCACATGCACTACTACATCAAGCCCCACCCCCTTTTCTCTGACCGCCCACAGCGATAGGCCGCTTGCCCCCCCTCCCCATACCGTAGCGAGTGATGGAGCACCAATCACATTGGCCTGATGTGGTGAGGAGGGAGTATACGACTCCAGACCGTTTGGATTTGTTTGTCTCTCAGTGTCCATTCCACTGTGTCCGTCAGAGGGCCCAGGAGAACACACACACACACACACACACACACACACACACACACACACACACACACACACACACACACACACACACACACACACACACACACAGAGAACAGAGCCTAAAGCTCTAAAGTCAGGCGAGAACAGCAGAACTCTGACGGCTACTAAACTTACTTTACCCCACCTTTACCAGACCGACTAGCAGCCTGGGTTCAGAGGTCACAAGCTAGGCCTCTGGCTGGGGCGCTGTGGGGGTTGTAGTCTTTACAGATGGAGGAGAGGCGGCTGGCTGACAGCAGGTTAGCGTAGGCCGTGTGGGGAACAGGGGCGAGCGTGGCTAGGCGTGGGGTAGGTACACTCAATACTGGGATGACTCAGCGTTTTAGCTGTGGACTGAGCACAATCGAATCTGAAAGCAGGGACTCCCTTATTGTGTGTTCTGTGTTGTGTGTGTGTTCTGTTGTCTTTGGATGTATTCATGTGTTGGGTTGTGTGTGTGTGTTGTGTGTGTGTGTGTTCATGCATGTTTGACAGACTATCTAGTCATGTATTCCTGTCTGCATGCTTCCCTCGCAGGCATCAACATCTTATCATAGTGTTTGTTTTTTTAAATGGTTTGTCTTTCTGTGCTTTCACCAGCCCTCTATGGAGGCTCCCCTTTCCTAACACACTGAGGCTTCCTGTGCCCTCCCCTCTGCTCTCTCTGCAGTTTGTCCCTTCTCCATCAGGTCGTACCCCAATAGGTTTCATTGTGTCTCAGGGCTGTGTGGGGGCCCCTGGTGTTGGCCCTGGTGGGGGCCCTGGTTAGCCTCCTGGTGGGGCCCCTGGTGATGGCCCTGGTCAGGGCCCTGGTTAGCCTGCTGGTGGGGCCTCTGCTGATGGCCCTGGTGGGGCTCCTGCCGGCTGTCCTCCATGCCGCGTAGGGAGACGTAGATCAGGGGGACCAGGCCCTGGAGGCCCCCCAGGGAACAGAGCAGCCAGTCGGGCTCCTCCGTACGACACACCACCCTCATGACGTCGCCTTTGTGGAAGCTCAGCTGGCCCGTCTCCGTGGCGATGTGGTGGCACAGGGCACGGACCTCACTAAGGGGCGGAGGAAGAGAGAGGGAGGGGGGAGGGAGGGAGAGAGGGAGGAAGAAAGAGAGGGAGGGAGGATGAGAAAGGGAAGGAAGGAAGGAGAGAGGATATGCTATGAATAAAAAGGTTCAGTTGTAACAGCTCGTTGTAACAACTCCCAGCCAGGAGAGGGCGCTGGAGGCTGAATAACGTAAACCCCTGGTAAAGGTTCAATGAAGGTGCAAAAGCAAACAGATAGATAGCAAAGCCATGGTCACCATGTTGGCAGTACTGGGAATGAAACCAGTGAGGTTCTGAGGCTCATCTCACCATGGCGACGGTCGCTTGGGTTCTGTAGCTGTTGTCATCTGTGGTGGGGGCGTGGCTTGGTTCTGTGAGGGAGGGGCTAACGGCTCTGTCTTCTTTGATGGCCCCGCCCCTATTGTTTGTGCTACCAGACCCAGAACGGACCGGTCCAGACTCAGCCAGCCAGACGGTGGCCTGGAACGGACAAAAAGAGACAATAGGAAAGTCACATGAACTATTCCTTGATTTTATTTGATCATTTTGGCCAAAACAACTCTTAACAGTAAAGTTCTATTGGCAGTACCGGATTTAGAAAAATAATTACTCATCTTGATTTCGACCATTAATATTTACATTCAATTATTTAATAATTATCAGATTTTAACATGCAGACACACAAGGACACTGTCTCAAATCTCAACTGTAGTAGTTTAGGATTTCAGACACTTTTAAAGTGACAGCACATGAATATATTTAATAATAATGATGTGATTTGTAAGAGGAATCGTTTATGGTTACAGGCCGTTTCTATGGTAACAGTCCCCTACCGGCTCCTGTGTGTTCTGGCTGCTCTCGGCTCAGCTCCGTCTGTCCTGGAGGAGGATCCCACGCTGGATCCAAACAGCCTGCCCCAGCGCATCCCCTGGCCCAGGGAGAGGGCCTCATCCTGGGGTGCAGCCTGGGCTCCTGTCCCCGGGGCCCCCGGAGGCTTCCCTGGTTCCTTCTCCTGGGTGATGACTGACTCTGGAGGGCTTCCCATCCACGATGGCCTTGCCAACGCCCCCCCGGAGCTCTTCCTGCTTCTCAGCCCCTCCCCTTCCTGACTAGACTCCGCCCCTTCCACCACGCCCTCTCTGGTGGGCGGGAGCTGGCTCTGACGCCTCTCCGACGACCGCCTCCTCCTCTCGCTCTTGACGAACTTTGACCCCTGCGCCGATTGGTCGATGTAGACCTGTGAAGACTGCATGAGCTGGTACCACCAGCCGGCCTGCCGGTTCTGTTGCAGGCGCCCCTCCTCCCCATCCCTCTCTCCTTCCTTCCTCTTCTCCTTCTCTCTGCTGTCATCCCTCTCTCCTCCCACACCTTTCGCCCTCTGCTTGCTCATCCCTCTTTCCTTCCAGAGATTCTCTAACCCTACTTCCAACGACGGCTGTTTGCCATCAAGCCCCGCCCCAACACTACTCGGCCCCGCCCCCTCCATCGTCAAGCCTAGCCTATGCCCCGCCCCCTCCATCGTGGGCCAGGTGCCCTCTCGTCTAAGCCCCGCCTTCTCTTTCTCCACCTCTGTCCGTGACTCCGCCCCCTCCCGCATGGCCCCGCCCACCCCGGAGCTCCAGCCTCTCATGAGCTGGAAGGTGGAGCGTGCCGATTGGCCGACGCCGTGGCCCGCGGAGCAGAGCTGCTCTTTGCGACGCAGGTGCTCCTCCCCTTTCTGAAGGAGGCGCGGCTCGAACAGCAGGTCCAGGTCGAAAGGGAGGAGCGAGAGAGGCTGGAGGAGGAGGAGGAGCTCCTCAAAGAGAGGCTGGCACGCCCCTTGGGACAGGGGTAGGAGACCCCACGGCTGGTAGTGGGAGGCTATGATGTCTAATGGAGAAAACACAGTGACCACACAGAGTTAGACGAACTAGAAAGGATGTCTGATGGAGACAACCCAGTCACCACACAGAGTTAGACGAACTAGAACGACAGGAGAGAGGGCCCGGAGCCATGGCAACCAAAATGGCTAACTGGCACATTGTAAAAGGCGACTACCTTTTCTACTTAGGATTTACGGTTTAAAGTGAAGGGATTTATAACGGAAACCATCAAAAAAGAAAAGAAAAACTCTAACACCAGACAACAAAGAGACTTAATGAGTAATCTAAGTGAGTCTAAAGTAACTACCAGGAAGAGAGCAGGAGTTGAGACTGGGCTCACCTTCGTGTGTGTAGAGATGGTTCAACCAGAACTCCAAAGACCGCAGACTGAAGAAAGAAACCACAAAACAATCATAAAGAATAGAAATATGAAGATTCCACAGATATTCCATCTAACATTAGTTGGCTAGTCCTGGGAGTTGGGCCTGGGTATATGTGAAGGCTTCCATAGGTTTTGTATTTGGTTGGTATCTAATTTCTATGAGAGAGGGAGAGAGAGAGAGAGAGAGAGAGAGAGAGAGACAGAGAGAGAGAGAGGGAGAGAGACAGAGAGAGAGAGAGAGAGAGGGAGAGAGAGAGGGAGAGGGAGGGGGAGGGGGAGGGGGAGAGAGAGAGAGAGAGAGAGAGAGAGAGAGAGAGAGAGAGAGAGAGGGAAGGTAACAGGACTTACTTGAGCAGGCCGAAGACGAAGGCATTGAGTCTCATGCTGTGATTGGTCAGTTCAGAGTACTGGCTCACCTTGGAGTACAGACTGTGGAGTACACGGGTGGATGGGCCTGGGATAGACATGGTGCAAACTACATTACCCAACATGCATTTCAAGGACATGGATGTACTGTGGAGTACACGGGTGGATGGGCCTGGGATAGACATGGTGCAAACTACATTACCCAACATGCATTTCAAGGACATGGATGTACTGCGGAGGACACGTAGAGAAGTACTTACATTTATATCCCATTTAGCTACAATGCTAACTGTTTGACTAGAAAACCTATGTGTGTTAGCCTAGCGCACGTGTTCTCGCGGCCCTCACCCAGCTGTGTGGACGCCTCCACCAGACTCCAGGGCTGACAGCGGCGCTGCCCGACAATCAGGTCCAGAACATAAGCCTTCAGCCCGTCCTGCAGAACCTCCAACAGGGCCGGGCACAGGTACTTCAGGATCAGGTGGGCCACATTTGGACTCACCCAGCTGTTCCCCAGCTTAGCCTGGACAGAGAGCAGAGAGGAGGGCAGGGGGGGAGGGGAGGAGGGGGGACAGAGATAGGGAGGAGGGGGGACAGAGATAGGGAGGAGGGTGAGGGAGAGATAGGGAGGAGGGCGGGGGAGGAGGGGGGACAGAGATAGGGAGGAGGGTGAGGGAGAGATAGGGAGGAGGGCAGGGTAGGATGGAGAGAGAAAGAGGAGGAGAGAGAGAGAGAGAGAGAGAGAGAGAGAGAGAGAGAGGGGGGAGGGGGCGGGGGAGGAGGGTTGGGACGATGCCATGGCAGGATGAAAGGGAGGAATATCATGAGTAAACAATTTATTTTTGTATAGACGAGATATTTAGAAAATATATCGATGTCTAATGTCTGTAGCTATAGATACTACGAGAGATAACACTGACACCAAAGTGCCTTCACATGTCTAATGTTTACACCTCATTATACTAAGATAGAGAAGAGCTGACTAATGTTTACACCTCATTATACTAAGATAGAGAAGAGCTGACTAATGTTTACACCTCATTATACTAAGATAGAGAAGAGCTGACTAATGTTTACACCTCATTATACTAAGATAGAGAAGAGCTGACTAATGTTTCATTATACTAAGGTAGAGAAGCGCTGACTAATGTTTCATTATACTAAGGTAGAGAAGAGCTGACTAATGTTTACACCTCATTATACTAAGATAGAGAAGAGCTGACTAATGTTTACACCTCATTAGACTAAGATAGAGAAGAGCTGACTAATGTTTACACCTCATTATACTAAGATAGAGAAGAGCTGACTAATGTTTACACCTCATTATATATACTAAGATAGAGAAGAGCTGACTAATGTTTACACCTCATTATACTAAGATAGAGAAGAGCTGACTAATGTTTCATTAAACTAAGATAGAGAAGAGCTGACTAATGTTTCATTAGACTAAGGTAGAGAAGCGCTGACTAATGTTTCATTATACTAAGATAGAGAAGAGCTGACTAATGTTTCATTCCACTAAGGTAGAGAAGCGCTGACTAATGTTTTATTATACTAAGGTAGAGAAGCGCTGACTAATGTTTCATTAGACTAAGATAGAGAAGAGCTGACTAATGTTTCATTCGACTAAGGTAGAGAAGCGCTG
>CM030185.1:17476391-17503891 GCA_017639675.1 Aplochiton taeniatus | reverse complement strand
ATTTCATTTCAAAGTGTGAAGCTGTGATGGCTATCCACCAACCTTGACTGCTCCACCATCCTCCTCCTCCTCTTCCTCCTCCTGTTGCTCCTCCTCTTCTTCATCTTGCCCTTCCTGGGGGTGTGGTCTAAACAGGTAGTACTCGCTGGGCTGGGCGGGGTCAGGGGTGTGGTCGGGGGCGGGGCTAGGGCTGGCCTTGGTGGGCTCCTCGGAGCAGCTGGTTGCTGCCGACCCCCCTGGGCTAGGCGACGACGCCACCGAGAGGTCACAGGTCACCAGCTTGTAGTAGTTTTGCGTCGCCACCACCAGCCGCGCCTGGCTCTGCAGGCAGGAAGTGATGTCGCCGGAGGAGGCAGAGCGTAGCGGAGGGAGGTAGGAGTTGCAGTTGGCGTCGAGCTCCAGCGCCCCCTGGTGTTCGGCTGAGCAGCTGCAGGTGGAGGAGGAGGAGATGTGGGGGTCCTGGAGCGGAGGCAGGGCGTCGCTGGCCGCCGACCCAGGACAGAGGCTCTGCTTCTGGGGCTGAGGAGCGGGCTCCGTGGGGGAGGCGTGGAGGTCCAGGTAGAAGGCTCCAGCCCCCGGTGGAGACACAGAGGAGGTGCAGGAGGGGGCGTTGAGGTTGGGCGCGGCCGTGGGAGGGCCTTTGTCCGGGACGCCGTTGTTCATCTTGTTGAAGATGGCGCTGAAGTTGACCAGCACGCCGTCCGAGCTGTTACAGGACGAGTCGCTGCCGTAGGTCAAAGGGCAATCGGAGAAAGGTTCCTGGTAAGCCGGCTGGTAGCTCTGAGAGAGCCCACAGCAGTCACACCGCGGGCCGGTGGAGCCTCTCCTCTCAGCGGCCCTCCCACGCTCCAGGGGGTGATCTTCATCGTCCTCTTCGTCAGCCTCCTCCTCTTCCTCCTCGCCCCACTCCATGGACATGTTGGAGCCGCTGCTGCCGTGGCGACGCGGGCCGTCCAATCCCAGCAGGTCGAGGTCATCCAGGTCTGAGGCCACGCCCCTTAGAGACTCCCGGCTGCCCGAGACTCCTCCCACCGAGCCCCAGGCTTTGTTACCCAGAGTGCCGTGCAACAGGAAGGGCTCGTGCAGCCGGAACGGCGCCACCTGGTTGTCGTCCAGGGCGGGGTTGGCGTCGCCGTGGAGATGGAAGGAGGAGTCCTCGTGGTAACCGTTGAGGTTGTCGCCGTCCTCCTCCTCTTCCTCCTCCTCCTCTTCCTCCTCCTCCTCTTCGTCCTCCGGGTGGTCCCGTGCGCTGAGGACGAAGGGGTTGTGTCGGAGAGGGTTCCCCCGGCGTCGGGCCTTGGCCCTGGGCAGCGTGTGCGCGGCGACCTGCTGCTCCTCGGAGGTGCTGGAGGAGTAGGAGGAGTCCTCCTCGCTGGCCGTGCTGGGGGTGTGGATCAGGCTGCTGTAGAGCAGGGCCTCTCTCTGCAGGACGTCCCGCTCAGGTAGGGAGGTGGTGCGGCTCAGCCCCAGGTTCTCAGGGTGGCTGAAGGGGTTGCTCCTCTTCAGAGAGGCCCCACAGCCCCCCTGACGACGCCCAGCCACCTGGCAGTGGACCAGGGGGATGTGGTGGACAATCAGGGCCTCCCCCGACAGGTTGGGGGGGCTGTCCATGGTGTGTGGGAGGAGGGGAGGGGAGGGGAGAGGTTGGGGAGAGGTGGTCTTCAGAGAGTTGGTGCGCTGCCCAGGGCTGCAAAGCCCCCTGGGATCTGGAGGCGGTTGTTGAGTGAGTGTACTTGGGGGAAGCAGCAATCAGGCCAGTCCTGCTCTGAGTGAAGCATCTGGAACAAACACAAGGGAAAAGGACATTAATAATGAAGCATCTGGAACAAACACAAGGGAAAAGGACATTCATAATGAAGCATCTGGAACAAACACAAGGGAAAAGGACATTAATAATGAAGCATCTGGAACAAACACAAGGGAAAAGGACATTCATAATGAAGCATCTGGAACAAACACAAGGGAAAAGGACATTCATAATGAATATTATAAACAACTGTTTCCAAATTACAAACAGCTGTTTGTATTAAAAATAAATATGTGTGTAAGAACAACTACTAGGCAACCATCCATTGGCTAAACTACCCAGCATTCCCCTGCACAGTCAAACCCACAGGCTAAACTACCAACCAAACACACACACACACACACACACACACACACACACACACACACACACACACACACACACACACACATATTAAAAACATTAGCTCACACTTCTCCAATGTTATGCTCTCACACCTACAATAACACGAACACAAACGTACTCTTACTAACTCTCATACTTCCAACCACCCTCTGCACACACAAACACACACACACACACACACACCTGCTCTGTCATCTGACAGCTCGAGCAAGCTGCACACCTCACCTCACAACAAACCAATCGGCTCAGGGAACTCTATATTGCCAGCCAATCGGAAAGGCACGCTTGTTGCCAACCAAAGATACCGGTATAGAACACAGTCCTGAATCTGAATCTGACTCTCTCTCTCTTTTCTCTCCTGTCTCTGTCTCTCTCTCTCTCTCTCTCTCTCTCTCTCTCTCTCTCTCTCTCTCTCTCTCTCTCTCTCTCTCTCTCTCTCTCTCTCTCTCTCTCTCTCTCTCTCTCTCTCTCTCTCTCTCTCTCTCTCTCTCTCTCTCTCTCTCTCTCTCTCTCTCTCCCTCCCCCCATCTCTCTCTTCTCTCTCTTTTCTCTCCTGTCTCTCTCTCTCTCTCTCTCTCTTTTCTCTCTCTCTCTCTCTCTCTCTCTCTCTCTCTCTCTCTCTCTCTCTCTCTCTCTCTCTCTCTCTCTCTCTCTCTCTCTCTCTCTCTCTCTCTCTCTCTCTCTCTCTCTCTCTCTCCCCCTTTTCCTTAATCTCTCAAGTATGAACAATGGGGAATGGATTAAAAACTCTTCAAGTCGCCTCCTTAGCACTACGTTAATCCAGCCCAGACACCTACTCCACAACGTTTAATTATAGGATAAATTCAATAATTCAGACCTTAACCATAAAAAAAGAGTTACTCTGTAAGGTGATGTGCTGCTTGGCCACTCAGAGTCAGAGACTGGAAGGAGGGGAGACACAGGGAAAAAGGACCACAGTTAGACCAGGGCATATCCAGTCATTGAGAGCAGGTTTAACCTTGAGCTTTAAATCGAGACACTGATAGGTGGTGGTTGCTGCAGACAGCTGTGTACTCTGCTCAACTTGGCAAGCAAAAGTCAACTGCTAATAAATAGCTTTTCCAAATCCCAGTGACTCACATATACGATCCCTCCAATCCCAGTGACTCTCATATACGAACCCTCCAATCCCAGTGACTCTCATACACGAACCCTCCAATCCCAGTGACTCTCATATATGAACCCTCCAATCCCAGTGACTCTCATATACGAACCCTCCAATCCCAGTGACTCTCATATATGAACCCTCCAATCCCAGTGACTCTCATATACGAACCCTCCAATCCCAGTGACTCTCATATATGAACCCTCCAATCCCAGTGACTCTCATATATGGACCCTCCAATCCCAGTGACTCTCATATATGGACCCTCCAATCCCAGTGACTCTCATATATGAACCCTCCAATCCCAGTGACTCTCATATATGGACCCTCCAATCCCAGTGTCTCTCATATATGAACGGTCCAATCCCAGTGACTCTCATTTATGAACCGTCCAATCCCAGTGACTCTCATTTATGAACCGTCCAATCCCTGTGACTGTCATATATGAACCCTCAAATCCCAGTGACTCTCATCCAACTCTACCCCAGTGTTAAGACAAGCCAGCCCTATAACTTAGTCCCAACTGAATCATATCAACAGTACTTTTGCTGTCAGTCAAGAGGGACTTAGGGGTCAATGTCCCTATTTAGAGAGTGTTTAGAAGTCTGACATGACCATTGACCCAGAACAGGAGGACAGTGTTTAAAGAGTGCCTAAAGGTCTGATGTGACCTTCACTCTACCCAGAACAGGAGGACAGTGACGCAATGACTACTAGACAGTTTTGTTTTTGTTTCTTTGAAGGTCCAAATCTTTCAGATAGCTGATTGTAGGCATATTATGCTGCAAGTTCAAGGTTTTTCTTGACTAGAAAGTTTCCCTCCAATTTCCCCAGGTCAGTACTGTAGAACGAACACTAGTTCAGAGGGAAGGGATGATCCCCACACCCACCACACTCTCTGTGTCTCTGTCCGCCAGCTTAATGAGTCACAAACAGAAAGGCTCGGGACTGGGACAATGACATGCAAGTCATCAGCTCTGAGAGAACAACTTCAATATGTGATGAATATTTCTTTGGTCACTGTAATGTCCTACAGATAATACTTTAATTTCCTTTTTACAGATACTGATACAGCTCATTGCAGTCTTTTAATTATTCTACAAATAGAATTCTTAAGTTTTAT
This sequence comes from Aplochiton taeniatus, assembly GCA_017639675.1. Lineage (NCBI taxonomy): Eukaryota > Metazoa > Chordata > Actinopteri > Galaxiiformes > Galaxiidae > Aplochiton > Aplochiton taeniatus. The sequence continues at coordinate 17,499,490 of CM030185.1, read as the reverse complement.
AGTTTTCCAAATCATTCAACTATCAACTTCATTACCTGCTAAAAAATACTTAATCAGAGAAGTGAAAAGTTTTAACACTGCACCATGTCCATTACCTGAGAGGGAAAGTGAGAGCTAATAAGATTAACTTCTTAGCATGTTAGCACTTTAAGGACAGCCAGAGATGAATAGCCTGTTAGCATATTAGCATGCTAGCTCTCCAGGGCACTGGCACTCTTAAGGATTAAAGTGTTAGCAGAGCATGTTAGCAGTTGAAGGACAGGTTGAGATAAATAGCATGTCATGGTATTAGAGTGCCAGCTAAGACACAGAAACTCACAGGATTAGCCTGTTAGCATGTTACCTATCAAAGCAAAAAATTGGGAGAGAAAGTGACGTAACTTTTACAGCTATGGTGAGTGTAAAGCTATCCTGCTTCCATTTTCTAATAAGAGTGCTTAGTAAGCAAGTCCTCCACCATAGGAGAGGGGATCTGACCAACTGAAGCACACACAAAACAAACACCCTCTCTCTCACACACACACACACAACACACACCCTCTCTCTCTCACACAAAACACACACCCTCTCTCTCTCACACACACACACACAACACACACCCTCTCTCTCACACACACAACACACACCCTCTCTCTCTCACACACACACAACACACACCCTCTCTCTCTCACACACACAACACACACCCTCTCTCTCACACACACAACACACACCCTCTCTCTCTCTCACACACACAACACACACCCTCTCTCTCTCACACAAAACAAACACCCTCTCTCTCACACACACAACACACACCCTCTCTCTCTCACACACACACAACACACACCTTCTCTCTCTCACACACACACAACACACACCCTCTCTCTCACACACACAACACACACCCTCTCTCTCTCACACAAAACACACACCCTCTCTCTCTCACACACACACAACACACACCCTCTCTCTCACACACACGACACACACCCTCTCTCTCACACACACAACACACACCCTCTCTCTCTCACACACACACACACAACACACACCCTCTCTCTCACACACAAAACAAACACCCTCTCTCTCACACACAAAACACACACCCTCTCGACACACACCCTCTCTCACACACACACAACACACACCCTCTCTCTCACACACAAAACACACACCCTCTCTCTCACACACACAACACACACCCTCTCTCTCTCACACACACACAACACACACCCTCTCTCTCACACACACAACACACACCCTCTCTCTCTCACACACACAACACACACCCTCTCTCTCACACACAGCACACACCCTCTCTCTCACACACAACACACATCCTCTCTCTCACACACACACACACAACACACACCCTCTCTCACACACACATTGAACATCATATCTCTCATAATGTTGTCTGCATGATGGGCTGGTCCAGCAGCCAGCATCACATTGATGGGATAAACCATTATCCGTGCTGGATAGGGGTGTCTGAACTTGCTCCAGCCAGAGCAGTCACCAAGGTTCAACTATCCAAGGTCCAAATATGGCTACATGTAACAAGCAAACATTAGAGCGAGTAACCAAAGAAAACATTGCTTCCCGCATACTGCTAGAGGCCTCACTGGGAATCAATTGTCAACATGTGGATCTCAGTGTAGTCAGAAACTTTTCTGTCTGAGGTGCAGTGGATTTACTGTGGGCGTTTGCCAAGACTTTACAACACCAGACTGACCTAAACGTACCAGAGATGTAGAACATTCTGGGCCCTTAGAAGTTACTATGGTTACTGTTCAAAACTATACAACACCAGACTGACCTAAACGTACCAGAGATGTAGAACATTCTGGGCCCTCAGAAGTTACTATGGTTATTGTTCAAAATACCTCTGCATCAAAAGATAAACATACTGGGCACATTACTATTACACTATAATATATGATATAATAATTATATATAACTATAGTATTATATAATTATTACATACTAAATTGGTGGCAGTCTGGAGCCCTGTACAGGACACCTTATTGTTTTCCCAAGGTACATGATGGCTTTTGAAATCATTAAAACAGTACTACCATATTAAACATTCTCCTCCACTTCCATACCAGGCTTTGAAGAGGAGGGTGAAAGGGTACAGAGAAGAATGCTGCTTTGCTTTCTGCAGCTAGTTTGGTCTGGATATATTAAGACGACCAGAGCTGCAGTGACTCTCATTCCATCACTATTCACCACCGACACAGACCAAGGTGGACACACACACACACACAGGAATCACAGGGAATCCCTATGGTGTGAAGCTGGTCACTCCATAATCAAAGGAGTAAATATGAAGAACACCATAATATTAGTATGAAAGTGAGACCTAACTGAGACTGAGACAAATGAGTTTTACCTTTAACACACAGTTATTAAGATAACATTAATATTGAAACGATATCTAACTAAGACAAAGGAGCTTTACTGACCAATAGGATCTGGTCGCTGAAATGACATCAGCATCCCCCAACTACAAGCTCAGCGATTCAGTGAAAAGACGTTTGCGGGCATGTGGTCTTTGGAGCATGTGCCCCTAAAAACAACAACAATCTACATAACATTTGGCCGCATAATAACATTACCATGGCAACTGCGGTTGCCTCATCATGATTAAAAACAGCTGGCGAAGGATTTCTTGGTCAAATAATAATCCCTCCCACCACCCTTCTCCTCAGACACACACACACACACACACACACACACACACAGTCCTAGCTTCAGTTTGAAAACATGCCAGTCTGCATGGGGAATTATTAGAGCAGAGATGACAATGACACACAGTCTGGATGACAGCTCAGCAGATCAACACTTTTGTTGTAACACTAACTAATACTATCCAGTACTAACCAGTACTAACCAATACTAACCAGTACTAACCAACATGGAGTCTTAGTCCTGAGGATCTGTCTGTGGTCGAGTCTATAGCATGATGTCAGTCACACAGTACTACAGTGAGATACAGTCATCCAGGGTCTGATGTCAGTCACACAGTACTACAGTGAGATACAGTCATCCAGGGTCTGATGTCAGTCACACAGTACTACAGTGAGATACAGTCATCCAGGGTCTGATGTCAGTCACACAGTACTACAGTGAGATAGTCATCCAGGGTCTGATGTCAGTCACACAGTACTACAGTGAGATACAGTCATCCAGGGTCTGATGTCAGTCACACAGTACTACAGTGAGATACAGTCATCCAGGGTCTGATGTCAGTCACACAGTACTACAGTGAGATAGTCATCCAGGGTCTGATGTCAGTCACACAGTACTACAGTGAGATACAGTCATCCAGGGTCTGATGTCAGTCACACAGTACTACAGTGAGATAGTCATCCAGGGTCTGATGTCAGTCACACAGTACTACAGTGAGATAGTCATCCAGGCATGATGTCAGTCACACAGTACTACAGTGAGATAGTCATCCAGGGTCTGATGTCAGCCACACAGTACTACAGTGAGATAGTCATCCAGGGTCTGATGTCAGTCACACAGTACTACAGTGAGATAGTCATCCAGGGTCTGATGTCAGTCACACAGTACTACAGTGAGATAGTCATCCAGGGTCTGATGTCAGTCACACAGTACTACAGTGAGATAGTCATCCAGGCATGATGTCAGTCACACAGTACTACAGTGAGATACAGTCATCCAGGGTCTGATGTCAGCCACACAGTACTACAGTGAGATAGTCATCCAGGGTCTGATGTCAGTCACACAGTACTACAGTGAGATACAGTCATCCAGGCATGATGTCAGCCACACAGTACTACAGTGAGATACAGTCATCCAGGGTCTGATGTCAGTCACACAGTACTACAGTGAGATAGTCATCCAGGGTCTGATGTCAGTCACACAGTACTACAGTGAGATACAGTCATCCAGGGTCTGATGTCAGCCACCCAGTACTACAGTGAGATAGTCAACCAGGGTACTACAGTGAGATACAGTCATCCAGGGTACTACAGTGAGATACAGTCATTCAGGGTACTACAGTGAGATACAGTCATTCAGGGTACTACAGTGAGATACAGTCATTCAGGGTACTACAGTGAGATACAGTCATTCAGGGTACTACAGTGAGATACAGTCATTCAGGGTCTGAAGAGGGCGTGGGTCAATACACAACTCCCTTTCCCACGCCTCTTATTTTCTTAGAGAAAGAAAGAGAGAGAAGGCGACCACACAGGTCTTCTCTGTTCCTGTAAATAAAGGGATTTGGAATGAAGTGAGTGAATGAAGGAAGTGAATGAATGGATGGATGAATGAATGAATGAGAGAGTAAGGGGCTCCAGGAGTCCTGGAGGGGAACAGAAAGGATTCAGCCCCAATGTGTGCCAGACAAAAGAAGGGATGTGTGTGTGTGTGGGGGGGGGGGCATTTAAGATCTAATCAGAACACACACACACACACACACACACACACACACACACACACACACACACACACACACACACACACACACACACACACACACACACACACACACACACACACACATACACACACAAACAGAGCTTCAGGAAAGGGAAAGCACCAACAAAGGACATCCTCCCCCTCCCTGCTCTTGGCCATGGTTCCAGCAGCAGGACCAGTGCCGGCTAGCCCAGAGACAGAGCTCTTTAGCTGGCTAGAGAGACGGACAGGGAGGGGTCTTAGGAGAGGAGGAGTATGTGTGTAAGATCATGTTTGTGGCAACGTTACCAGCGGCAACAATGAATACTCATGGTCTTGGTCAGCAGCATCGCCATTTCTTCCATTCTCTTGTTGGGTGTGTGTGTGTGTGTGTGTGTGTGTCTGAGTCAAAGCCACTGTGCTTGTGTGTGTGTGTGTGTGTGTGTGTGTGTGTGTGTGTGAGAGAGAGAGAGAGAGAGAGACAGTCAGAGTGTGTGTGTGTGTGTGTGTGTGTCTAACTGAAAGAGCTTTTGTTTAAAGGGGTGTGTGACAGAGCAGAGCAGAGCTATAATTTACAGAGAGACTTGAAATGTCCTTCTAGGTTTCCGTCGAACTGACACACTGGACAGCTGGTCCAATCCCGGGAGGGGGAGATGCACTGGAATGTTCTCTATGAGCTGAATAGAAAAACGTTGAAGGGCTCCAATAAATCCTTATTTTTGCCTGACAAAGACTTTGTACGTCTGTACCATCTAAAATGATTCAAATACACAGACACCCCGTCTTAACAGGAATGTTGCCAGTAAGCCTGGGAGACTGGAGGGGATGTTATCATGATATGCTGGTCAGCATGTGAGGAGGAGGAGGAGGTGGAAGAGGAGGAGGAGCAGGAGGGAGTGGTGGGGTCTAAATAGGATCCTAATGGTCTTCAGTGGAAATATTCACGTTTGCATACATCTGCATAATGGATGTTTATTCTTAATAAGTGGTAACACTTATGACACCACAAACAATAATTATGCAAATGCTATTACGTAAAGATTTGATTATTTCCACACATCCGGTGTGGACCACCTCACGTTGGTGCTGAGGAGGGAACCATGGCAACCGGCAGGGGTAACAGAGAGGTCCATGGGACTGAGGATGAAGAGGTGCTGATCATGATGAAGGAGACACCAAAGCTGTGCATTACGACTTTACACGCAAAACACACTCCATGTATAGGAGTCCATCAGGGCCATTAAGAAAACCATGATTTAAAATACAGAACGTTTGCCCTCCTCCTCCTCTTCCTCTCTCTGATTATAAGAAGCTTACCTCCTCTTAGGTAACAGGCAGAGATGCTGGGCCAGTCAAAGGTTTGTTTGGTAGCTCAATAGCGCTAGCTTAGCTGCATCACACATCCCATTATCAATCTAATCCTAAGCCTAACCGCACAGCAACACAGCAGTCTGCTGATTCCCTCTCTTTCACACTCTTTGCTCTCAATCCTAAAAGCTTGTTTTCTTAGTCTCTTAGCCTCTTAGTCTCTTAGTTTCTTAATCTCTTAGTCTCTTAGTCTAGGCATTAACATCAGGTTTATATATTCTGGGGATTTTTTTTTTTTTTGTCTCTTAGTTTCTTAGTCTCTTAGTTTTCCCCCACATTCCTATCAACTCCTTTCCTAAATATATTTCAGTTAGTTTCTCTGATTCTGTTATATGTCTCTCTCTCTCTCTCTCTCTCTCTCTCTCTCTCTCTCTCTCTCTCTCTCTCTCTCTCTCTCTCTCTCTCTCTCTCTCTCTCTCTCTCTCTCTCTCTCTCTCTCTCTCTCTCTCTCTCTCTCTCTCTCTCTCTCTCTCTCTCTCTCTCTCTCTCTCTCTCTCTCTCTCTCTCCCTCCCTCCCTCCCTCCCTCCCTCCCTCCCTCCCTCTCTCCCTCTCTCTCTCTCTCCCTCCATACCCTGCTGTGAGAAGTAACCCTGTTTCTTCACATCCATCTCTCCGCCCAGTCTGCTTTCTACAGCCGACATACTGACACTGACAGCTACACCTAGCCCTAACCCTAGCCCTAACCCCAGACACATTCTACAGCCGACATACTGACACTGACAGCTACACCTAGCCCTAACCCTAGCCCTAACCCTACAGACACATTCTACAGCCAACATACTGACACTGTCAGCTACACCTAGCCCTAACCCTACAGACACGTTCTACAGCCAACATACTGACACTGTCAGCTACACCTAGCCCTAACCCTAGCCCTAACCCTACAGACACATTCTACATCCAACATACTGACACTGTCAGCTACACCTAGCCCTAACCCTAGCCCTAACCCTAGACACATTCTACAGCCGACATACTGACACTGACAGCTACACCTAGCCCTAACCCTAGCCCTAACCCTACAGACACATTCTACAGCCAACATACTGACACTGTCAGCTACACCTAGCCCTAACCCTACAGACACGTTCTACAGCCAACATACTGACACTGTCAGCTACACCTAGCCCTAACCCTAGCCCTAACCCTACAGACACATTCTACAGCCAACATACTGACACTGTCAGCTACACCTAGCCCTAACCCTAGCCCTAACCCTAGACACATTCTACAGCCGACATACTGACACTGACAGCTACACCTAGCCCTAACCCTAGCCCTAACCCTACAGACACATTCTACAGCCAACATACTGACACTGTCAGCTACACCTAGCCCTAACCCTACAGACACGTTCTACAGCCAACATACTGACACTGTCAGCTACACCTAGCCCTAACCCTAGCCCTAACCCTACAGACACATTCTACAGCCAACATACTGACACTGTCAGCTACACCTAGCCCTAACCCTAGCCCTAACCCTAGACACATTCTACAGCCGACATACTGACACTGACAGCTACACCTAGCCCTAACCCTAGCCCTAACCCTACAGACACATTCTACAGCCAACATACTGACACTGTCAGCTACACCTAGCCCTAACCCTACAGACACGTTCTACAGCCAACATACTGACACTGTCAGCTACACCTAGCCCTAACCCTAGCCCTAACCCTACAGACACATTCTACAGCCAACATACTGACACTGTCAGCTACACCTAGCCCTAACCCTAGCCCTAACCCTAGACACATTCTACAGCCGACATACTGACACTGACAGCTACACCTAGCCCTAACCCTAGCCCTAACCCTACAGGCACATTCTCCAGCCGACATACTGACACTGACAGCTACACCTAGCCCTAACCCTAGCCCTAACCCTACAGACACATTCTACAGCCAACATACTGACACTGACAGCTACACCTAGCCCTAACCCTACAGACACATTCTCCAGCCGACATACTGACACTGTCAGCTACACCTAGCCCTAACCCTAGCCCTAACCCTACAGACACATTCTACAGCCAACATACTGACACTGACAGCTACAACTAGCCCTAACCCTACAGACACATTCTCCAGCCGACATACTGACACTGTCAGCTACACCTAGCCCTAACCCTAGCCCTACAGACACATTCTACAGCCAACATACTGACACTGACAGCTACACCTAGCCCCTAATATGAAAATATCTAGAGTACTGTCAAACCCAGAAATACTTCCTGTCTGTCTCTGTTACATAATGGACGGATATTCCAAGACCTGCAACAGCAGCTGCAAAGAAACACACACACACACACACACACACACACACACACACACACACACACAAGCACATGCGCACCGGCACACGCACACGCACACGCACTCACACTCACACTCACACTCACACTCACACTCACACTCACACTCACACTCACACTCACACTCACACACCCTGATCGAGAGACATATGCTGCTCACACATCCTGCATGAGAGACAAGAGCTGGTCACACATTGCACAGTCACAATTAGACAGACAGACAGACAGACAGACAGACAGACAGACAGACAGACAGACAGACAGACAGACAGACAGACAGACAAGAAAAAGCGAGTGTTGTTTTTCATCCCCGGGATCAACTAAGAAAGTGTTTGTGGTTTTCTGTGCTGCTCATGCTCCTTGGTGGGTTTAGAATACCTAGCCTTTTAAGACTTACCATCAAACCACTTCTCCTCATCGTAACAAGATAACCTACAGAAGTTACCAAAAATATAAGGCTATTTTAACACACGAGTCCATTAACAGTGCAACACACACAAAAGGTTTACCCTGTAATTATAATATAGAGATGTCATCTATAAGAGATAACTGAAAGGTAAAGGTGTGGGTATTCTGTAACCACAGAAACAGATGTCTGTACCCTGCAGGTCTGTCTGTCTGCGCTTTAGCCAAACCCTGTGTGTCTTAGACCAGGTCATGACAAGACATGTTCCTAGCAAACGGAGATGCAGTGTACCGCTGACAGCAAGCAGGCAAACAGAGTTTAAACCAGCTCTTTCTTCTGAGATACAGAGAACATATTTGGCAACTGTTCAACTGAAAAAAAACAAGCAATGTGTTGACATTGACTTTTTAGTAGGCTAAAATGTACACAGCTGGAAGGTTAAACATAGTTGTGGTGATACGGACAGTTGCACACGGTTGGCAAAAGGCCGACAGACTATCTCTGTCTGCAATAGACTCGAGCCACACCACAAGAATCTGAAGCTGGACAGCGTCAGGAGGGGGGAGAATGTGGCTTACATAAGGTTCGAAACTAAACAGAGGCACAGTCACAAAACAACTCGGCATCACCGGCCGCCCATGCGCCACTGAACGTCGGCCAAAAACAATTCGTATCCCATCGGGCGAGGCTTTTCCAGCACATGTCAATGCTAGAAACAATAATAAAATGACATGGTTAAATATAAAAAACCAACAAAAAAAACGAATAGGCCTAGGAGCCTACGTACAGGCTAGTGAGGACCATAATTGGTATACAAATACAAAGATAAGGCTTATTTAGGCAATATTCATCAATAAAGGCTACATAACATTTGACCACATCGGGGCTTGCGATGCAAGGATGTAGTCCTTTATGAACGTTGCTTACCCCTCCCAGTTGGTTGCCTCCTATGTGCGCACCCCGGGATCGATAGCGACAATGTAGCCATGGCGATGGCCCCTTGATAAAACCCCGAATGAGCAATTGTCCCATGGATAAACATGACTCGACAAGGTCGCCTTTAAAATTAGCCTAGCCTGTCTATCTAATAATGACTACACGCGCCAGATAACAGTCCGCCCTTATGACAGCTATACAACGCCTTTGTGTTACTGAATGACAGCACCGCAGTAATAACTACACAAATATATAAGGCCATAGGTCTATTTATAAACCATAATTTGGCTATTGGGTATGACTGTAAACATGTATTTCTAGCAAACCGTCACAAAATCATGTGAAATGGTGGTCAACGCTCTGCTGCACCGTTATGATGATCGACTGATCACTGCTGTACCATTCTTGCAATGACTATGAGATGCTGGTCAGAGAATTCGATGTTCGTTTTCTCGGCAACGGTAAGATTAAAAAGACAAAACTTACGTTTTTTAAGCAGCTCGTTTTCTACATCTTCTGTTGTTAAACACCCCACACACCCTGTGTAATTTCATTAAGGTCTGGTATGGGAAAAAGCATGCTAATTATCCTGGACGTTAGGAATCTGTTTTGGGTTTCCTCTCATTGCGGCTGAAGCAGACGAGGAGAGCAGAGGCGAGAATGCAGTGGGTGGGGCCGTGAGCGCAAGCGTTGTTACGTCAGTCTTAATTTCTGAAATAAACAAATTAGATAATGCAATGTCGATATGATTTATAATACAACTTGAAAATAAAATATACAAAAACGGAGCTTTTTTTTTTTTTACTTTAAAATCATGACGAAAAAAAGAAGAGCACACAGCAATTTAGAAAATGTATAGCCCTACTACTGACAGGCCAGAAACTAAGCCTATATTCTTAAATGTATAGTTCTGATTAGGAATTTGAGACTTATGAATTCCGACATGTAGTCTCTAGAAAAATTTAAAACCTAACAAGACCTAACAAGTTGAGCTAAAAAAAAGAGAAAAAACACCTTTCGGGGAGGAAAGAAACGGGGAAGTCTTCAAATACTGGAATAGATCAGAATGATCCATTGACTAAAACGATGCCTTGATCACACACCAAAGAGAAGTATGTAATGTGTGCGAAATGTGAAATGCATGTTAGAAAAAGAGATCAAGTCTCTTAAACTGTGTGAAAAAACGAAACTTCAAGCTGTGTAACAAAGATGGAAACTATATTGGATGTGATGACGTGACAGAGATGAAGAGAACATGACCGAACTAAGACGTTAGTGTTTAACGAGAGTAAATAAGGGGGTTAGAGAGAGAGCATAGGTCGGCGTAGTAAAATAGCAAGAGGGGAGAGATTTCTTTCACAAAGTTGGAAACTCAAAAGACGAGGTAAAAATGCAATATCTATAGAAAAAAAAAATCTATATAGCACTCTCGTTGCAAAATTTGTAAACAGCCTAATAATACCTGTCACAACCTTATGGGGTCACCTATAGAGCTACTGTAGGTAGGCGTTAGGCTTTGTTTAACTTGTGCTTGATGGTTATCATATTTTAATATATATGGTTATTATTGTTAGCCTTTTACCAGTTCATTATATTTTTTTTTTTTCCAATGCTTCGACAATAATTACGATCGGCTATTTAATGTCAATAAAGCTTATTGAAATTTAGAGACTGAATCACATGCATAATTGATATTGCTGAATGCGCACTGGCCAGCACTTAACCCAGCTATTTCACTATGACAGAGCAGACATGTAGACAGTTCATATTTCTGGTAAGAGACGTGAAACTGCTTAGCACAATGCAAGTCAGAGACATGAAAACCGTTAAGCAATATGCTAGTGGAAGACATAGAAACATAGAAAGAAATATGCTGGCGGACGACATTGTAACTGCTTAGCATTATGCTAATAAAAGTGATGGTAACCGCTGAGCTTTATGCAAGTGGACGAACAGTTCAAGTCTTCCACAGGTAGCCACTTGCCTTTTAGTTTTAATACACTAGCGTAGATTCTCTGAAATATAAAATTGGCTAGTGTTGGAGATCAGCATGACAGCATCAGACTTCGCAGGGAATTGAACCCTACTTCCTGAATTAACCAAACATGAAGGAGTCAAACGGTGAAATGCTTTTTGGCGGCTGACTACTTTTGACAACTCTGCTAACCAACACGTCAAACTAAGACGGGCTAACCTAAAACATTTCTTAACACATTCAACACAACAAAACCAAAAAAAGAGAGAGATGGGACAACAGATAAGGCTGAGTAAAAATAAACTATTATTAAACACTAATCAATCACCATGTATCCATAGAGATAGTTATATCTCTATGCATGTCACCCTAAACCTGTAAAAAATACAAGTGTAACCATTTTGTTAACCAAACTGATGTAGGGCCTTACAACCAGTCTGTTGATCTCGTTAGGAGTTACATTAACATGGAAGACCGGCCTGCCCTCTGCTGGTGAGAACATGTAATAACGCAATAATGGCTGACACATAGGTGAAGACTGACTGGCAAGAAAGACAGCTAGGTCATACCGTCTTCAGAAGTTAATCATTATTAATGGCCGCTGGGGTCAGCGGCCTTCATATCACTTGAATAAAAGGTTGAAAACGTTCCCTTTTCTGCACAATACCTCAGTGTGTGGGGAAAAAACACAGCCCTCCCTGATTGTTCCTCAACGATCAGTTTGTACGATTTTATTCGGCTTTCACACGCAGTTCATCAAACAAACAGAAAATGTGTGCCTGCTTTTTCCTATGAGGATAGCTTACTGTTCACTTCAGACCCTGGAACCTGCATCCAATCCACACCCAATTCATCTTGGAAAAGTTGTAGCTGACAAGCTTGATGACACAGAAGCTTTTATAAAATAATTGACTAGTATTATGGAATTGACATGCCCTGAATTATATGGTAAAATCAGCCTTCTCATAGATACACAGTTCACATGGGTTTTCCAAAGCACACAGAGTTCTTGAGCAGATATTGGACATAGAATGATTCCATTTTGTATGAATTCATGTAAGTTAAAGGAGTAGTTGAATTTTTAGGATGTTTAAGCTTATTAAAGCTAAACGGGAAAATGTAATTACTCAAAAACAGCCCGAATGGATGTAAAAACTATCTGGACGAGTATCTGGGCAAGGAGACATGGCAACAAGGTTTGACATCCAAACTAGTGAACAATTCTTTAAAACTAGAATTTGTTTTTTCAGAGCACATTTTTCTTTTGAATTCTTACTCACAAATACAGGAAGTGGATGGTTTCTATCTAACGTGAGTCTCCATGTGATATGCTAGTTGTCCATGTTTGGTGAAAGCACTTCCACAGACATGGCAAACGTAGGGTTTCTCCCCGGTGTGAGTTCTAACGTGGCGTTCTAGATATCTAAGCTGATAAAAACCTTTTCCACAGACATGACAAACAAATGGTTTATGCCCAGTGTGAGTCATCATATGATATTTCAAATTTGTGTTTTTGGCAAAACTTTTCCCACAAACATTACAACTAAATGGTTTCTCCCCAGTGTGAGTCCTCATGTGGCTTTTCAGATTACTCGATTGAGTAAAAGTTTTAGAGCAGATGACGCATTTAAATGGTTTCTCTCCGGTATGAACTTTCATATGAGCTCCCAGGTAGTGCTTGGTGAATCTTTTTCCACACACACCACAACTGAATGATTTCGCACTAGTATGAGTCATTGCGTGAATTTTCAACCTACTCTTAACGCTAAACCCTTTGAAGCAGATGTTGCAATTATACGGCTTGTCTCCTGTCCGAGTCAATTCAGGGTGGTGACCATCAGTTATAGAACTGTCTGGTATTGACACTCCAAAGTCTTTTCCATGAGGTTCTGTTGTCATCTGGTCTGTTGAGGTAGTAGCAACAGGGTCTCCCTCTCTGTTATCCACACTCCGTGACTGGTAACGCTGTGAAAATATGTTCTGAAAACGGTCAACGCTCGCTGTAAACGTCAACATGGAGTCTCCAGTCTTAGTCAGTACCTCCTTCAGACCTTGACACTGCTCTCTCTCATAGCTGCTCCAGAGTTCCTCCCCTTCCTCTTTAATCTGTGGGGGCTCTGGGTCCTCCTGGTCCAGACTGGGACTCCTCTCCTGCTCACAGTGCTGCTGCTCAGGGTGAACCTCCTCTTTAATCTGTGGGGGCTCTGGGTCCTCCTGGTGCAGACTGGGGCTCCTCTCCTGCTCACTGTGCTGCTGCTCAGGGTGAACCTCCTCTTTAATCTGTGGGGGCTCTGGGACCTCCTGGTGCAGACTGGGGCTCCTCTCCTGCTCACTGTGCTGCTGTCCAGGGTGAACCTCCTCTTTAATCTGTGGGGGCTCTGGGTCCTCCTGGTGCAGACTGGGGCTCCTCTCCTGCTCACTGTGCTGCTGCTCAGGGTGAACCTCCTCTTTAATCTGTGGGGGCTCTGGGACCTCCTGGTGCAGACTGGGGCTCCTCTCCTGCTCACAGTGCAGCTGCTCAGGGGGAACCTCCTCTTTGGACAAAGCAGTCTTTTGGAAATCTGGAAGGACAGACAAAAATACATTGAATCGATATTAGGGAAAAGATACACCTTCCCACTTCCCAGTATTGTTTTTAGTGGTGCTGGACCAAAAACAGAATTCCTAAAAAGTCCCAGAGGTAAAGGTCGGATACACAAACAAAAGAGGATTTCCGGACCAAGGTCTATTTCACCATTTATTTACGCACACTGCTAACGTTTCAGCCTGGTGGCCTTCATCCACTCAATACTTAATGTTAGCCATGTTAAACATATTCAATAGCTACAATATAAAGTCCTAAGGTATATAAACAGACAGGTTAGTTCATGAAAAGGAGCATAATGTAACAAGAGCTACTGTAACACTTAAATATCTATCTATCTATCTATCTATCTATCTATCTATCTATCAAGCCACCAGCAATACTAAAAACAACTACTTACAATTTCGTCTACAAATAAAAGTGGTAGAAAAAACATGCCAATTTATTATGTAACACTTGTCTAGTTAATGCAGTCTGTCAGCCATCCCATCAGGGCATGACAACATCTGTGCCAAGACCCTGCATTTCTATTGTCATCAATCTATCGAGAACCTCATTTCAATTAGCTTATGATGTTAAGTAGTGTTAAGTTAGCTAAGCGTTTGTTGTATTGGTAGCAAGTATGAATTGCCTGTGTAGTAAATAGGACCTTATTTGTCCCCGTGTAATAACGATGTATCACTTTACATAGTGCAAAAACATACTTGCTAATTGATTTAAGTCAATTAACCGCCCAGAGCAAATTTAACTGAACACTACACATTAGGTTACACCACTCCATTAGGTTACACCACTCCATAACATGTTCAACACTTTGTTGTTTTCCGCGAACGTGAAACTAGAAAAATCCTCCCATTGGATTTGGAACCATAATTCCCAAAACATTCTTCTTTCTTTTTAAGTATTTCCAGACTCCAAATAAAGTCAAGCAAAAAATAATAAATTTAATTTACTTGAAGCGCAAGACATCTCCCATGTTCATGGTTTCGGATAGCTCTCTGTAAGTTACGTTACTAAAACAATCACAACCTGCATATTATTCAGAATTAAATATAAAATATGAACGTAATTTCACACCTGCTCTGTGTAACTTAATCTCCGGGTTGAGAAGCACAGCCAACAGATCACGCTGGTGGGCACTCTCCCTCTTTGAACAACGAACTTCCTCCTCGTATTCTGCTATTGTTCTTTCTACAGCACCAAATATCTCCATTGATGCCTCTAACAGTCGATCAGTAATCATCATCCTCAGTAGCTGTGCTTTAGACATTGTGTAGCCGCCTCCAGCTAATAATATTGTTACTAATATTGCACAACACAGCAAACGCCTTATAATGAAGGACCGAGCAGCAAAGCGCTGTCAAACCGATGATGACCGATAGTTACAACTACGCTAATAGATCATTATCGCCCTCTGCTGGTGGGAGGTATACTACAGGCAATTTTATACTGAACAACTTCAAAGTTATAAAGTCAACTTCCAACATTATCGAATGGCTATTTGGAAGATATTTTTGGTTTCCTGGTATCTCAATAATTTTTTTATCAACTTACTCTTGCTGCCTCCTCCAGCTCTTTATACCTCTCACTCTCTGTACCTATCACTCTCTATACCTCTCACTCTTTATTCCTCTCACTCTCTTTACCTCTCACTCTCTATACCTCTCACTCTCTATACCTCTCACTCTTTATACCTCTCACTCTCTATACCTCTCACTCTTTATACCTCACTCTTTTTACCTATCACTCTCTATACCTCTCACTCTCCCTTCTTTTGATGTGGTATTTGTTGTTATGTAAGCAATGTGCCACGGGCCCTCTGAAATCTGATTGCCCCCCCCACCCCCTCCATAGTGCCCCCCTATCCCCTGCCAGAAGTTAGATCTTCTCTGCCCCCCTTTCACTTGGCCTGGGTCCCTCTAGCCCCCAGCCCCTGCACTGCACACAGGCAACAACAGGACAGCAGGACAGATACACACAAAGCAAAGTCTATTATTCCAAGATTCTTTTTTTTTTATTGAAAAGGTTTATAAGACATACATTTAGCAAAATATAACATGTAAGGAATGGTAATGGTTGCCAGAGTTGAACCAAAACTTTTAAAATATAAAAAAATCAGCTGCCATTTTCCATCATGGTCTTAGAATTGGCCTCCTATGGTATTCATTCTTAATATCTATTTCAGTAAATCAGATTTGAATTAGCCATAAACACTGTGTTTATATTATATATATAAAATATAATATGACATTATGGATCTATAAAAGCTACATGCCTACCCCTTTCCCTAAAACTACTTATTAATGATAGGCAATAATTAAATACATAGCTATTATTTAACCTATCAAGACTGATTACTGTTCATTATTTCATTAATGAAACCAACATCCAAATGATAGTATGAAGACAAAACCGCTTCAAAGAGAAAAGTGCATGAGTGACTAGAAGGAGCATCCACCCCCTTTTCTTTAAAAGTGGAATCCTCCAATAAGGCTCGTTAGGGGAAGATGAAGATCCAGGGACGATCCAATAAGGCTCGTTAGGGGAAGATGAAAATCCAGGGACGATGGTGTAGGAGCTGCTGTTTTTAGAATCAGTTCTTCCCCTTCTTCAGAACCATACAGCGTCTTCTCTGGAAACAGAGGTTAAACCACATTAACACCTAACGGGTTGTAACCCCTATCCAAAACTCATCAACAGCATTGTTTTAACCTAATTACCCTACACAATGTGCAGGCGTAGTGTATGTAATTGTTGGATTATCTTTTATCATCCGTTGTATATTGAAGGAGGGGGCACCTCACCTTGCAGTTGGTGTTATTGCATTTCTCCTTGTGGTTGTCAATGTTCTGGATGAGATCCATGACCCACTGCTCACGGCTAGGGACACACAGATGGTGCCCTCTAATGGTTTCCAAGCTGTAGTGCAACACAAATACACAGGGTTAGTATGTGTCCCTGCCGTCCCAACCGGTGCCAACAAGGGGGAAACTTCAAAGAGGACCACTGCTGGAAGATACAAAGCTGTACCAGTCTGACCCAAGCATAACACTACAGTAATAAGCAGGTGATATTGTAAACATGGACAGCAACATTGTTTAGAAACCACGACGATTAATATCTGAACTGGCAAACAGGTGTGAGGGATTCCCAATAAATAAACAACAGCGATTTGTGGTAAACGTTGAGTGTGAACCATTGACAGTACATTAGGTGTGAGCCAGCTAGCTCTGCCTGACCATGTTGTGGGAGTGAGAGTGTTGTGAACTGTACTGCCTCAGCTTAGCTATAGGATCAGATCTACGGTGGCCTGGAGGGGACATAAATAAGACATTCATTCAGGGAACTCACATCGTGGCATCAATGTTGCAGCCCTGCCCGGCAACCTGTCTCTGATAGGCTCTGACCCGACAGATGGAGATGGGTTTGTTTTTGACTTCCAGACAGCAGTCCATCACCATCTGGCCTTCCATCACTAGAGGGGGAAAGGAGAGAGAACACGGCATGTTTTCTGTGAGAATATGAATGAATAATGATTGATTACACTTAATATAGCGCTGTTATAGGCACCTAAAGCACTTTACACTACAGTGGGAGACTCATTGGGTAAGTTTCCAAGGGTGATGCCACGGCAACCAAGTTGTGCCAGACTTGCTCACCACACATTGGTTTACAGACTAACTGTAGAGCAACAAGGGGCGGGATAGGGGAGAGATTAGCCAATGGAGAGCTGAAGGGAGGGTTAGGTGGCCATGATGGATCCAGGGCCAGAGTGGGAATTTAGCCAGGACACTAGGGTTGACCTCTACTCTTGTAGAGAAGTGTCACGGGATTAAAAGGAGAAGGGAGTTATGTGGGAGGGTTGTGAATAGGGAACAGGCCAATAAGTTAACAGTGGAACAGTGATTCATCATCTGTTGTTTTTTCCCCGATTGAGGTTCTTGTTTTGGGTTTTGTGAAGTGGTAAGACAATACTCTGAGCTGTGTGTGAAATTCTATCCCAAGTATCTAAACTCCTGTCACTGTTGATGAGGAGAGCGAGAACACACACACACACACACACACACACACACACACACAGACACACACACACACACACACACACACACACACACACACAGACACACACACACACACACACACACACACACACACACACACACACACACACACACACAAGCCTTCGGTTTCCTGCTGACATGGTGTCCCTGGCCTGTACTTGGTCTAAGCCGAACAGAACTGTGGAGCCAGTCCAAAATAGCATCAATCTAAAATGTGACTGGGGATTAAGGCTCAGTGGAAGGACCACTGGGTCACACACAGGAAACACACACACACACACACACACACACGACAAACACACACACACACACACACACACACACACAGGACAAACACACACATATACTGTGCATACACACATACACACATACACACACACACACACACACACACACACACACACACACACACACACACACACACACACACACACACAGAGTTATAGGAGCAGTCTTAAGGGGGGGATTCCCAGATGTAGTTTCGATATTTACTGCTGTGCACTTGGCAGCCTTCAGACAGTAACACTGAATTTACCCGGCTCCACTAACTGTTAGATAACCAGTCCTTCACACACCCACAGGACTCCTTTAGGCCATCTTATTGGTGGGAAATAGGAGGTGTAAACAGATTGAGTTGCCTGAGAACTAAGCAAGTATTGGCCGTGTGTATTCCATTCTCAATTCTCTTTTCTTTTCATCGATTGGTGTTTCTCTGTGCAAGCTGACTGCTGTCCTTAGAAACATTAAGCCTTTTGTCGCTCCTACACCAGAAAATGAGTCTTTAACTTGAGTGTGAGAGCAGACATGATAACAGCTCTTGTGATTTATACCTGGCTTCAACACCCACCATATTTGTCTCCGTGCTTTAACCTTTTTATTTTGATCTGAAACATGCTTTACAATCCCATAATAGTTTCATCTATGATATACCTAGCTTTACAACCCCATAATAGTTTCATCTGTGATATACCTACCTTTACAACCCCATTACAGTGTTATCTGTGATATACCTAGCTTTACAGTCCTTTAATAGTTTTATCTGTGATATACTTAGCTTTACAACCCATAATAGTGTTATCTGTGATATACCTAGCTTTACAGTCCTTTAATAGTTTTATCTGTGATATACCTAGCTTTACAGTCCTTTAATAGTGTTATCTGTGATATACCTAGCTTTACAGTCCTTTAATAGTTTTATCTGTGATATACCTAGCTTTACAGTCCTTTAATAGTGTTATCTGTGATATACCTAGCTTTACAGTCCTTTAATAGTTTTATCTGTGATATACCTAGCTTTACAGTCCTTTAATAGTTTTATCTGTGATATACCTAGCTTTACAGTCCTTTAATAATGTTATCTGTGATATACCTAGCTTTACAGTCCTTTAATAGTGTTATCTGTGATATACCTAGCTTTACAGTCCTTTAATAGTTTTATCTGTGATATACCTAGCTTTACAGTCCTTTAATAGTTTTATCTGTGATATACCTAGCTTTACAGTCCTTTAATAGTTTTATCTGTGATATACCTAGCTTTACAACCCCATAACAGTGCTATCTGTTATTGCATCTGTTATATCTGTTATTTATCTGACCCAGACTTTACCCTATGCCCTCAAATCCTATATGATTTGTTAAAATAAAATCATGTTTTCACCACTTCAAAGTTAATAGCGTCATGCTCTAAACAAGTTCAAGGGAAATTACTTTTCCCTTCTTTTCCACAGACAGTGGGAGGAAAGAGCCCAGAGAGATGGAGTTATGGGACTGTACTCACCGGAGGAGCAGCAGTAAACAATCAGCAAGCAGAGAAAAAGCTTGGCAGGGATGGATGAAGACATGGCTGGACTCTGCTCTTCTGTAGACTGGACTCTGGTCAGTGGTAGACTGGATTCTGCTTTTCTGTAGACTGAACCCTGGTCAGTGGTAGACTGGACTCTGGTCAGTGGTAGACTGGATTCTGCTTTTCTGTAGACTGAACTCTGGTCAGTGGTAGACTGGACTCTGGCAGACTCCTACAGGCGAGGACGATTGTGTCAGTGAAGATGCTGTTCCCCCTGTCGGACGCAACAAGTTATTTCCGTCAACCTTAATGTGTGTGTAAGAGAGAGTGTGAGCGAGAGGCTTATATGTGTGTAAAGTGTGTGTAAAGTCAACCTGTTATCAGTCCCTTCATCCCTGGCTCCCATAGGCCAGAGGTCAGTTTCTCTTTCACAAGGCCCTCCCCTAGTCTCACCCTAAGGCCATTGTCCACGCTCTGACAAAGACCTCACATCAAGATGAAAGTCATGATTACGAGAATTATGTGTGTTGTGAGGAAATGGAAACTCTATAAACCACCCACACACACTCTCTCTCTCTCACACATACTCACACACACACACACACACACACACACACACACACACACACACACACACACACACTATTTGCTGTGAATTTGATCTCTGTCCTGCCTGTCTTTTATTTGTGCTGGCTCTTCCACCACCTCTGTTAAATTCAAAGCTGTTAGTGCCGCTTCATTCCAGTCCACTTAATCTGAAGACTGATGTTATTAAGATACTCGGTTTAGATATGCCGCTCTGCTGCAAGCCCTTACCATATCCATAAGCTCTTTTAGTTCTGTAGGAATATCATATCAATGCAAGATTACATGTCATTCCAGCTTATCAGTCCATATCCGTCATACAGTTTGGAATGGGTGTTGTGTCTTTGCTCATGTTTGTGTGTGTGTGTGTGTGTGTGTGTGTTTGTTTGTTAAGCAGCCAGCTATGAATTAAACTTGATTTACTTCCAGTAGTTTTGTTAATGGACTCTTAACCTGTCATTAAGGTTAGCATTCCAACTTGGAAAGGCCTTCATTCCAACGTTCATCTCTTAATAGACTTCTGCTTGAAATCAAAATGGCCGTCCAGCAACAATATTTGGATGTTTGGCCTTTCTCTAGCAGGTAAATTATGAATCAGTGTTTACCTGTATGGAAAGTACCAGCTGTGTTGTTGTAACTTTAATGGCTGTGGTTGGCTGTTTATTCTGAGATAAAGGACAGAACCTGCAGGCTACTTGTCCCAGTCTCGTTTTCTTGTAAATCCTTTGTGGGTCACAGCAATTCAGTCTCATCTATAGGGTGGGGGATATTGTGCAGGGACTTTTAAACAAAAGAGAATTACCTTTATAGGAATAGAGGACAAACCTGATGTGCAACTCAACACATTTTGGCACCCCTCCAGGATATAGCGTGATTTTGAAGCAGCTGTGCAAGCGGAGAAACCAAAGAGAAGAAAATATTTCCACTCAAGGGGCCCATTACTCGAGAATAGGGTCTTGACCCAGATGCACCCTGGGAAACAACCAGATCTTTGACCTTTGACCTCTTAAACTGGTATCATCTGGAATTAAGTAAGTCTTCCCAACCACAATTTCCTCACCGGGTTAAGGCGCTTCCCAACAAGGCTAGTCCTTAACGCAGGGGCCCGGGTTTGATTCTGTCCCGGGCCCTGTGCTGCATGTCCTCCCCTCTCTCTCCCACGTTTCCTGTCAACCCACTGTCCTGTCTCGATAAAAGCAACAAAATTCCCCCTCCAAAGAAAACTGAGATAAAATTAAGATGTTTGGTGTTTTGTTTAGCATATTTTTATGGTTTGCGGTTTCATAATTATAAGATACGTCGTAAAGAACAGAAAATTAGCATAAGAAAATAATAGAACTATGCTGACAAACTAATAACAAATATATATAACAAAAATAACTAAAAACTAATATCACAAGAGTAAATGTTTTAAGCCTTCTTTCATAAGTGATTATTTTAGAATAACAGGATTCTCCTGTCTGCAGTGTTTCAGAGTGTTGTGGATCTATCTGTTAAATACACAGAGGACAACATGTTTTAAAAAACGTTTAAAAAGATTTGTATTTATTCAAATGATTGTAAACAAAGTATTTGAAAAGCACATCTTCATAATTTTTTATACGGTGAAGAAAGTAAACACAGCTTGGAACAGTCATCTAAGTCTTTGACAAACTCCTCTCAAAACACTAATTAAGAAGAAAATCTTTTTATTTGAAACAGTCGAATGCCCCAACCAACCCATTAGTCTCTGGACCTGCAATCTGAACCAGGGTCCTTTCTGTGTGTTTACCTCATTGGTGTTCCAAACGTGTGATAAGGTTTTCCACCCATTTGCTCTGGCTGGGGTGAGGGGTACAGAGCTGACCTCCTCTCTTCATCAAAAATCTAAAAAGAATCAAAGTAGACTGGTCGTTACTTTCACCTGCAGTCAGAGGAAGAACAGGGGGCAGGGGGCCACTGGGCAGAGTGTGTGTGTGTGTGTGTGTGTGTGTGTGTGTGTGTGTGTGTGTGTCTAAGCATACAGTCAGTAGCGTCTCATGGAAGGCTGACAGTTTCTACTGGTGGTGGCTGGATATGGAACACGGCACATCACATTGATTGTGTGTGTGTATGTGTGTGTGTGTGAATGTGTGTGTTTGTGTGTGTGTGTGTGTGTGTGTGTGTGTGTGTGTGTGATGAAGTGAATGGGTCACGTCACCACAGTCACAGATATGCCTTCACTGTCCGTCTAGTCAACTACCGTTAGCCCAAGTACACCCAGTAAACACATTACACTTACCATCCTAGGCAGAGTATTTGTAATCGTAGTTAATACACATTTTCCAACAGGCTGGGTATACTGATAAAAACGACAAAGACAGACATTCCGTTCATTGGTACCTTTTTACTGTCATTTTCATGCAATTCCAGTCACGTAAATATCCGAGCAAACATTCCAACATTGACATTACAGCGGCACATATCCGATACTTCCGGTAACATAGAGAACACGATGACGTCATCCGGGTCAAACCATTTGGTAGGGGGAATCTAATTAGAAGAACAAGGTAATGTTAGTATGTGTTTATTAGTGCATCTATTTAATTGCATTAGTAATATTAAGTGTCAAGTAAATTAAGTACTGTGTACAAATACAAATGTATTCTGTTGTATTATAATTACATGGTAAAATGAAGGACATTGATTG
>CM030185.1:17431391-17471391 GCA_017639675.1 Aplochiton taeniatus | reverse complement strand
AGGATCATTAGAAATATAATGTTGTTTCAATATTGTACATGAGAACCTTTGATGTTTTCCATTAGATGAATTCAGAAAAGCTGTGGTATAGTAAAGTGTGTGTGTGTGTGTGTGTGTGTGTGTGTGTGTGTGTGTGTGTGTGTGTGTGTGAGTACCTGTCTTTCCATCTTTATCTCTTTATCGTGGCACAAAAAACAAAAACACATTTGAATTCTTTAGATATGAAAGGTAGACAAATACACCCACACTAAACCCACTTCACACCATAGATTAGCCGGATAGCGTGCCATTAAGATAACATTCCACCCAATTCCCATCTGAAAGCTGCTGTCCGATCTCAGGTATAAAGTACAGACACAGGAGGAGAACAACTTTGCCAAACAAGTGCAGCAGAACAGGAGGTACATTCATGAATCCTTTATTTATATTATATTATATTTATTTAGCCCTGCTCTAGTCCTGTGGTAGATAGAGATCTATTTTACAAAGGATCCCTTATAAGGAGGATAAACACCACCGTAAAACAGGACTACAAATCAAAGATACACAACAACCAGACTACAACCAGACCTAACCCTGACTCCAACCCTTAACCCTAACCCAACCCTAACCCTAACCTCAGAATGGTCTCAGGAACTCTGACCCTAACCCTAACCCTAACCCCTAACCCTAACCACAGAATGGTCTCATTGACCCTAACCCCTAACCCTAACCATAGAACGGCCTAAGGGACACTATAGGGTTAGGCGCTCTGCATCCATTCCTTCTGGAGGTACGGAGGCAGAGGGGTGTGTGTGTGTGTGTGTGTGTGTGTTAACAGGTTAGGGTGAGTTACACACAGAACACACCACCAAACCTTTCCTCTTGAGTGTGTGTGTGTGTGTCTGTGAGTGTGTGTGTGTGTGTGTGTGTGTGTGTGTGTGTGTGTGTGTGTGTGTGTCTGTGTGTGTGAGCATTCATTGTTTAGATTAAGAACTTCGCTGACAATTTTCCTGACAGCCAGCTTCCTTTGACGGTTAGCTTGAGGGATATGGGCACTTTACTTTTGAAAGTCGTCGAATCGTCTTGCTTGTCTCGCCTACTTCTTTGTAATCTGCCATGCTCGGGCAAGTCCCTGTTGAGCGCCAAATCTGTTTTCAGGTAAGGGAAATTTTGGATTAGGTCCAGCCACACCTCCACTGTAACGATGGTTCCAGTCAGTCATGATTTATATAAATCAAAACGTGCTTGGAGAACATGCGTTTCCTAGAACAGTTATTATGTTAATCTTATGCAGTACGCTACATGCATTAGTACTGCAAAAAAACGGAATTAGGACAATGTAATCATAAGCTCACAAATGGTATTACAAACCTTATTTTTTGAGTATACACAGATTACCAGTGGGCCTATTATTGGGTATACCTAGGGTTGTTAATATTAAAGAAAATGAAACGTTTTGTTGATGGTATATTGCACAATAACTTCATGGGGAGTCCCTAGGGAGTGTCAACTCGATTTCCGGGAAACAGTAAGTTGGGTCTCGAGCCAAGAGCAAGAGGACATTTGGCAAACATCAGGATGTCTTAAATTTAAATAAAATAGATAACGCTGCCTCATCTGTTCCCTCCTTCTCTGTTTTTTTGACTAAGTAAAACATAATGCTGCCCTCTAGTGGAGAACGTGGGATAAAACTGTTCAACATCAATTAATGGACCAAATAAAACTACTCTGAATTACATATTCATGCGTTAATAAACAAGCTAAAACAAACTTTTAAAAATCCGTTATTTCTTAGTCTAAGTTTCAAGATCACCATGTAGTGGCTATGAATAAACTATAATTAGTAGACGTACATTGTCTGGTTTTTATGCTTTTCATTAACTTCACAAGTATAATTACGCTACCATGTTGTTTTTGTTGTCAGAGAATGGGAATGAAAGTCCAATATATCCTTGTAGGGTCAGTTCATCAGTAGTCCCATGCAATTACATGTATGCGGGCGAAAACTGTTTGAAGGTAATAAAAGAAAGATCCAACTGAGTTTTAAGCAGGTAGCCCTATATCGATATGATGTAGCTTGCTATTCTGATTGGTTGCAGAGTGAATCCATCTGTTTGCAAGTAAATGATTTATCAGAAGGACTGACAGGGTGATGTGGTACTTTCCCAGTACTCATCCAGCGCTGTGTTAGAACGGTTTTGTCTTGTCACGAAAAACGCCAAAGAAAACCCTGTCACTGTTTCACTTTTAGTGAACTGCGAACAGAGTGAGACAATCTTTGTATACGCGGTGTATTCTGGGACATACATTAGTTCATGATGGCGGCGAGCAGGAGGTTGCACAAGGTAAATCTCTTATCTGTTTATTTCCATATTTCTGTCAACATTACACACAGAATCGGCAGCTTATAGACTAATTCATGTTTCAAACTAACGTATACAAGACATAACTTTTGTCTTGGTATTTATTTCAATGTGTTAAATAAAGGTACCGCTAAAAGCGAGAAGTCACTATTCACTAGCCACCAAGCTAGCCCAAAAGAATAGGCAGCGAATCACCGGCAAATTAGGCCAGGCAGGTTGACTGTCACTGGTTAGTGAAGATTTGATCAGGGAAGTGGGTAGCTAGTTAACGTTCCCTTTTCATCGTGGCACTACAAATATAAAGTAACTTGATCCAACGTAACTACAGAAATTTACTAAGTAACCAACGTTACCCGGCCCAAATATTATGTGCTAACGTTAGCTAGCGTTAGCTTGCTGCTGTCACTCACTCAGTGCTTGTTAGCTAGCAACCAATGTTATAAGTAGGTTACCGATGCCCTTCTTTGTATGATTTGCCCGTCATTTGACTGGAAATAGGTGGGGTATTCAAATATTTTCAACTTTTCATCACTTTATAAACACAAGTTTGGAAACTGATTTCACTTTTACGTTACTGGAACCTCCCCGCTTACAAGAAAACATACCATGTTGTATTGATCTGCTGCTAGTTACACCTAGAAACCTTAGCCATATCAATATACAACAGGGAAATAAATTAAACTTAACTATAGCCATATACCGCTGCTTATCGCGTATATGTCATGTAACAATTTAAACTAAACGCCGTGACCCTAATTGGGTCAGTACTAATCAACAAAAAACAAAACCGAAACTATGGCTAGAAATCGAATTAAATTATCTCGTCGTTCAGTGTGTGCCTTTTTTCAACCAATTTCCTGGTTTGTGTGTCTAGGAAGTAAAGAGTGGAAGGTTGCCATTTTGTTACTTCAAATTGCACAGCAGACAATCATACTATCCAGTTCTATGAAACGCTAATTTACTTTTCTTGGCAAGTATAGTAATAAAACCTGAGCCAGTCTCACTCATAGAAAGGTTGCCATGACGGTTTTATATACCATCATTTCCCCCCTAGTATTACAAAGGTGGTAATAAAGGTTCTTATTGTGTTTTGTTTTCCTCTGCCCAGGAGCTTGAAGAAATTCGCAAATCTGGAATGAAAAACTTCCGAAACATTCAGGTCGATGAATCAAACATACTGACATGGCAAGGCTTGATCGTTCCTGTAAGTTCTCCTTTAATTTTCTTGAATAATCGGCTTGGAATATTGGGAGGGCAATATTTTGTGTTAGTTCTTTGAGATGCTTTTGTTTACTGAGAAACCTTCGTCTGTCTTCAGGACAACGCCCCTTATGACAAGGGAGCATTCAGGATCGAGATCATCTTCCCTGCGGAGTACCCTTTCAAGCCCCCCAAGATCACCTTCAAGACTAAGATCTACCACCCCAACATTGACGAGAAGGGGCAGGTGTGTCTGCCTGTCATCAGCGCAGAGAACTGGAAACCAGCCACCAAAACTGACCAAGGTGAGAGGTAGACCCCACCCCCTTCCCCTCCGTTGTGAAACGTCCAAGACAAAATGGATCCCCTGAAACGCCATGTATTTGAGCTGTATTTCAGTTACTCTGTGGGTCGCACTCACAGAGGGAGGTGCAAAGCATCCCCCTCACCTTCTAACTGATGGCTCCCCTTTGAAGTCATCCCACATCTCTTGTTCTTTCACTTATCATTTTGAGAGAACTGGGCACTGCTGGAACAGAGATGTAGTCTCAGTTGGGTACCCATCTCTACATACATTAAGAACATGATAATGCCGTGGACCTCTCCCATAGGCAGCCCTGCACCTTCCTGCTGTGTCTGAAGGTTGTTTTGGATACTACAGCTACAACCTGATATGGCTGCAGGGGAGTCTTTTGTTGCAGGTTTAGGATGGAGTTTGTTTTGTCTGACCTTAGCCTGACTGACTGCCGTAACTCAAATAAGAAATGAATCTCACTCTTACGAGGCTACACGAGGCCGCCTAGTTAACTTTAAGAAGACGTTTGTGATTCATTTGACCTTAACTGTTCTGTTTGAGCCTGGCTTAGAATCTGTCAGCAGTGTAGGGACACAGACGGGGGGAAGCATTCGTTGTCGCGTCAGTCGACTCATACCATCCACATGTAGGACAGACTACGTGCATGCTTATACATAAGCAGAGTGATGTGAGAGAGTGATGTGAGAGTGTGAGAGAGAGTGTGAGAGAGAGAGAGTGAGAGATACACACACACTGTCGGTGACCATCATGTTGTTTTTGTTTGCAGTCATCCAGTCGCTGATCGCCCTGGTAAACGACCCACAGCCAGAGCACCCTCTCAGAGCCGACCTGGCAGAGGAATACTCTAAAGACCGCAAAAAGTTCTTTAAAAACGCAGAGGAGTTTACAAAGAAACACGGAGAGAAGAGGCCCATGGACTGATCTCCTGCCCCAGTGTGTCGCCCCATCACACCCCTCTCTCTCTCTCTCTCTCTCTTTAACTCTCTCCACTCTGACCTCACCCCTGCCCCAAACAAATATCTACACTGATCCTTCTCAACTCATCGCTCTCATTCTGTTCCGGAACCTATTCTCTCCTCGCCCAACCTACTTCCTTCCCAATCTCTCCCTCACACACACACACACACACACACACACACACACCAGGTCCCCCTGGAGCAGCCCCGCCCCTCCTAGTGGTGCCAGCTGCCGCCTCTGTTCCCTGGACTGTGTGGATTGCACCGGACCCTCCTGGCAGCCGTAGAACCGGGCCGTCATACTAACTTTCTACTATTTTCTTAAATTAAAAAAAAAAAAACGCAAAGAAAAACGAAAAAAGTTGTTAGGGAGCTTCATGTTATGGATGGAGAACGTATGGTAAAGTTTAGAGGGAATTGCAAAAGCAATTACATTGTATTAGTTATGCAGTTTTTGTTTTAATAAGAAAGAAAAAAAATCCCGTCTTGAGAATCGTAGTCCTCTTTCGTGGTTGAGCTACGTCTCGGAGCAGGAAGGGAAAATGGTGTGGTTGTCCTTTTGAGTTTCCTTCTGTGTAGTCTCATCCAACCTAAGACCTCTCACACCTAAACACACCTGAAACAAAATCTGTTCAGAGAGCCAACTAAACCCCAAGGAAACCAAGGGAAGACCCTGGACGCCCTCCTGGCGTTGTACTGTAGCTTCCCCTCACTTCTCCCCCCTGGCCTCCTAGGATGGAACGGCCTACTCTGATAGCCTTTAATAATGTCTCAGAAAGGTGAAAAGGCACACGCAGAGTTTGTGATTGTAAAGCTTCTTTTATTTTTTATCACATCCATGCACTCCAAATGTTACCTGGAAATTTACAAACGGAAATAGAAAGCTAGGCAAAAAAAAAAAAGAGTGTTTGTTCGGTTATTTCGTTCTTGAGTGTAGTATAGTTATCTCTGCCCTCGATCATACAAGCGCTGTGTTCAAACCGCATTGACCGAGAAGTCTTCTTGATGACGTTTGAACAGTGCTAGTAGGCCCAGTTCCGTTCAAACCCATCCTATCACTGTACCAAGGCCTGTGTAATATCTCCCTCTCGTTCGGAATACTTCATAGGGATCAGCACTTATCAGAAAACGTATGGAAAAATCCCCAAATCTTGTTGACTCCAGTCGGCAATGCATGCTGCTAATCTCTGTGCCTGGCCTCCCCTCAAGTCCTAGAACTGCCACTATATAACACACACACACACACATACACACACACACTGGAGCCCAGCTAGATAGCCACCTCTCCACCCACCACTAACTTCCACCAGGCTGAGAGAGGGAGGGGCAGCCGTAGAATGAAGTCTTCTTCTACCTGCCCCACCAACGGGGTGTGACCTAACTTTCGGGGGGCGAGTCCCAGTGTAGAGGAGAGAGGAAGGTTCCCCTCCTACAGCGGAGCCTATCCTCGTGTAGCCATAGCAGGTCCCAGAGCCTTGTCCGCAAGGCTCAACAAAGGCTGCCTGTCCAGGGGGTCTCAACTCTTTTTTTTTTTTCTTTCCTTACAACAACCGAATTAAGTCAGCCTGTGTGTCTGTCGTATCAAATGTAGGAAAAGGTATGCAAGCCAAAATGTGTTGTCTGACAGAAGAAAAAAAAAAACGTCTTGCATTGTAATTTTATGTCTACCCATTTTGTCGGTTGATATCTGGGGAAAAAGCTTTTGGGGACCACTGGGGTTGGCCAGGGAGGAGATGGGTCAACCAGGGGGGGAGGTCTGGGACTGGAGTGGCCAACCTCTGTGTAAAAACAGATCTAAGTTCTGATCCAATGTTTCTTAATAAAAATGGCTAACCATTTGGTCTCTCTGTCTGGGTCCATCTGTTGTTGTCATGGTGAACTGTGTGCACAGTCATTCTACTGGAAGTTCTTTATATATTTTTTTGAGATGAATGCTTGAAAAGCAATGTTTTTTTAATGAAGTGCTTTTCGACCAATGTTCCTTGCTGTTGCATATATATATATATATGCAATACTATATATATATATATGCATTACTTTTCATGTTCTGCTATTCTATAGCTTAATATTGTTAGGAAAGACAAGTTAAAGTTGCAAAAAGGAAAAAGGTTTTCTATTTTACAATAGACATAATTTCAAACATACATCTGCATAAACTCTCACCAGGGGGCAGTATACCAAGCCATCCTGGTTCATATTTGGAATGAACCATACAGACTAACAGATAGGATTTTTAATAAAAGAACAATTCCAACGTGTTTAAAATAGATGTGTGTGAATGTGTATACACAGGGACAAATGTTACATTCGTTGATTGCTTTGAACAGTGTAGCCTAAATTGAGAAAATAAGAGGATTCTAAACTTAGCATTTTCAGCACTTTTTTTTCATCTCAATTGTCCTGATTTGCACGTTTCTAATGAAAAGAAGCTTACCGTCAAACAATTGAGGGTGAACATTTAACAAGCTTGTTGCCAGCACTTTCACTGCTGGGCATGTATAAAAAGATCCTTACTAGTCTATTTGATTTAAGGCCTATGTAAAAAGGTACAGGGATGATAGACCATTTTGCCCTGCTAGGTTACACATCCTCTAATTCCAGCCCTGTAGCCTGTAACTAAAACCTGCCCATAGGTGGCAGAATACTGAGTTATCACATCCTAGTTCACCTGTCAATCATGGCCTGATCCCCATGGTAGATAATACTTATCTTGCTTACTGTACTTAACACTGCTCCAGCGAGGCTCAGCACAACTCGAGGCTGCTGGAATCATTGTAGAGCTTATCTACTGTCATGCATACCGGTTAGCAGTAGAACCCAATCGATACTGGATTTTGGGGGCCAATATGAAAACCTGATATTAGGGAGCGAGAAAAAAATTCCGATATTGGTATATTGACCGATACTCTTCATACATGGTTAAAAAACACTTGTGACAAAAATATGTAATCACATGCCGTTTTAATGTTTATGTTGCTTGTTTTATGTCTGTTGTAATGTTTTATGTTGATGTTTTCCTCTTGGCCAGGGCTCCAATATAAAAGACGGGACACAGCTGTTAAAATAAGGGATACGAACAAATACAATAAAAATACGTCACTTTTTTCCGCCGATAGCGTTACAATTTTGATAAAAAATCGTCTGACGATTGCGCGTTTGCAGCGCGGGGGACTGGACTGCGGACACACCGTGCTGCAGTTCTTTATAATCTGGTTGGGAATAATCTTCATCTATTCTAATGTTTTTTATTTAATATATTTTGTGGCTCACATTTAAAAGGTCGCCAGGACTTGACTCCCCAAGTCTTGGAAAAAGATAGTTCACGAAAATCAAAACAATATTACATAACATTGCAAAATAGTAATATGTTTGTAATTGTGACCTCCCTTATTGTTAAGAACCGACCACTATAGCAACAAGGTGCAGTAGAAGTAAGCCTAACAGTGTCAGCTTCATATGAACAGGAAATGTATTTGTGGAATAATATTATGAGCCAATCAACCGGACCAGTTGCTATTTGAATGAATCAATACAAGCTTTACTGTTGGGGTTAACTGTTCTCCGTCCCCTAGCTCTTCAGAGGCTGTGTATTAAAGTCAACGGTTAGCAAGGGCTTGTTCTTGAAACAAACAGAATTACATTACTTGTATTGTAACATACACAGTACGAAAATACCTCAGAGTTCATTTCTAAAACTTCAAACATTTTAAGACAAAGATAACATGTAAAATTGAGTATTAATTGTGCTAAAAGGTTAAAAGCTAGCTACAATAACATAGGCGTCCTGCTTCAAGACATGCTTCTTTGGCAGTTAGCTCAATAGACAGTTCAACTGAGGTTCTGATTGGATAGGAGGAAGACTCCTTCACCTGAGATGATCCACTTCCTGTTCCCGCTTGGGCATGGCTTCAGACGTACAATTAAAAAGGAGAAGAAGGTTCAATGCCGATTTACAATGTCCTTTTCAGCTGCCGACCAGTCGACAGAAGAACTTAGTGTCTCCTATGAATACCATTAAGTTAGTTACACAATGGACAATTAAAAAAAAATTACAAACTTGGGTTTGTGTTGTTTCAGCAGCCCTGCCACACATGTTTAGTTTTCCTGGCTGTTTGCTGGTGGAGGTAACACCAGCTGACTAGACTACATCGGCATCCCATCTCTTTCAGACCACCAGCGGAAGTCCAACCAGGGGCAAACCAATCAAACTGCCCAACGTCCAAGGAGGTTTACTACATTGATCAGCGGAAGGTGTAGTGTGAAGGGGATTTGTGCAAGAAGACTTGACTCTGAGGTACGGTTGCTTCATTAAAAGGTAGGGCAAGGTGTGACCAGTCCAGCCCAGTCCAACGCTAGAGCAGGGTGCCTTTCAGAGGTCCTTAAACCCACAGAGCAGCACTCTCTCCTGGGCATAGAGCTCCAACAGGGCAGGGGCCTTCAGGACGTCCAGCTCGTGCTGCCTTTCGGCGGACTGGGAGAAGTCGTCAGGTCCCTCTCCACAGCCACCCAGGGGGGGGGACGCTGGGGTAACCCGGGTGGACCATCAGCTCCGCCGTCAACACCGAGCGTTCCTCCTCAGACGGTGAGGAAGAGGAGGAGGCCTGCATGGCCAGACTGAGAGCTCTCTGGAGAGATGAGACGGACATGTTTCTGCCCATGGTGGACAAACCCAGGTAGGCGTCCGGCCATCTGCACACACAGGAAACAAGAACAATGGAGGGTTTCCACATTTCACACTTTCAAATCTCATTTATAGATACAATACATCCTATTTAAGCCAAACACAATACAATGTACACATGTGGTTTTGTAATGTGTTTTGGTTTGTTTTATCCTAAATTTAGACTTAATTTGCTCAAATCTTGGGAACTTTCCTCTGACCGTATTTCCTCAATACAGGGCATATGCCTGTAACCTACCCCTAATGTGTACACAGGGTTGGGTTAAACCCTATTATTACATACCATGGTAACTATGGCCGGGGACAAGATGGCCGACCCAATACTAACCATTATTACTTTCATACCATGGTAACGATGGCCGGGGACACCTAAGATAGCCGACCCAATACTAACCATTATTACTTTCATACCATGGTAACTATGGCTGACCTAATACTAGCTGACGTGTTGTCAAGGGCAACCACAAACAACTTATGTTCCTGTTGGATTTGTTTTCATAGGGAAAATTGTCATTTAGGAATGTCCCGCTTATTTGAATAGGTATGTATATCGTTCTTGTTCTACTTAACCACATTGTACCATGTGACACGTTCCCTGCAAGCTTCTTCCTTTCATAGACTTCCCCGTATAGAAATCTCCCCAGGAAACACACTCCCAAGCCAACACACACTCTCCAACCTGATGCAGTGCCGCTGAAAGACGGGGACAGCCTCCAGAGCGTCCTTCTCCACCTGAGAGTAGAAGTCCAAGAGGAGGGGAGAGAGCCAGGGACACGCGTGTAGACCCAGCTCCACTGGAACACGCGTGTACAGGACCCCACAGTCAGACAGGACCTGGGCAAACACCTCACGCACCTCTGAGGCACAAAGACAGAATCACTGGTAACGTTAGCACGGCGCAGTGGGAAGTCATCTAACGTTAGCATAGCACAATGTAATTGAATGTCACATAAGCGTAGCACAGTGTAATGTTATGTAAAGTAAGCATAGCAGTGTATTGTGATGTAAACTTAGCATAACACAGTGTAATGTCATGTAAAGTTAGCATAGCACAGTGTAACGTAATGTAATGTTAGCATAGCACAGGGGAGTGTCATGTAAGTAGAGTGCTGTGTTATGTAACATCAGGATAGCACAGGGGAGTGTTTATGACATTAGCATAGAGTTGTATCGTATAGCAGTCCAAGTTGGCCTTGTGTGTCTACCTGGCAACACGTGGACATGCTGGTGGCCATCCATGTGACAGGGCAGGTGACCCAGGAGCTCAACAAACAACCTCACCTGGGCACGCAGCTCCAACTCCACCTGGACAAGAGAGAGAGAGAGGACAAACACCTGAGAACTAAACGTGTGTACGCATGCATGAGGGAGAGTAAATCTAACCCAGATGTCAAAATAAAGAAAAGTACACACACCGTGGAATGACCAAATAGAGAAACACATGCACGCACGCACGCACACACACACACACACACACACACACACACACACACACACACACACACACACACACACACACACACACACACACACACACACACACACACACACACACACACACACACACACACACACACACGCCTGTGAGGTTACACCAATATGACAGCAGATAAGGGAAAAGTACAGCGGCAATGACGTAATGAAACCCCCCTAAGGGATGATCATTAGTTTACTGTAGAGGGTGTTACATGTCTATAAGTCCCACAGGATACTAGACACACCATTTTACACGACAGAAAATAGGCCATTAGCTGGGTCGACCAGTTGTGTTATTGATGTTGTTTGTGTGTCCGATTTCATCGTTAGAGGTTAACCCCCCCCCCCCAGTGGGCTACTCTAATAGGCTGATCAGGGCCAATGGCCTGAACCTATGAACCCGTTAAAGTTTGTGAACTGTCAAAAGGTTATATACTGCTAGTGACTTAGTTTGCATCACAGCATTCTGGTGAAACTATAATATCTCCACTGTGCCAGGCAAAACATACAACCCAGTAGTGATGTTCTTCAAACCTTTTCTATCCAGAATCTGACCAGCTTTTTAAACTATACATTATATTATATTATATTATATCATATTTTACAGCAGACCTCCCCATACCTCGGCCATATTGAGGTGTCCATTCTGCAGTGCTTGGCGGAAGCCCATCTTGCCGTGGAAGAAGCCATCCTTGTTAAGCAGAGTGGATCCCTTCCTCAGGGTCTGGCACACAGGGACGCCCTCTGAAAGGTTTGCATGCAGGCCGATAGGGATCAGATGCCTGAGTGGGAAACAACAACAGCACATGACTGAGTGACTCATAACATTGTGAGTCTACATGTACCCCTAATACTGCTATCTCACTGTTTCATAAATACATTTATTTTATTCTTTTTAATTGTAATGCGATTCCCATTTGTTCTTTGGGTTTGGTTCCTGGAAGGCTGTCATTTAAAAGGTTTTCTTCATTGACTTTAGGCTAAACATTCAAAACACATATGTTAAGCAATTGTGTGCTGTATGAGTGTATGGAACACTTGACTATATACCAACCTGTGAATTAGCTTGGACACTGTCCTCCGTTACACACACACACACACACACACACACACACACACACACACACACACACACACACACACACACACACACACACACACATACACACACACACACCACAGCTGGATGCTGTACCTTTCAATAGTTTCAACAGGTGAGCTATCTTGCTATGCATTGGGCTCTTTGTCATACTGTTAACATCCTGGTGGGGCTTGCACTTTTCCTTTCCTGTGTATAGTCTATCTCTCAGCAAAGATGTTGCCTACCTTTTGGCCAGCTCAGAAGCTTCTTTCGCCGAGGAGGCGTTAACCAATAGCGACACATTAGAAATTCCTCCGGCCTGAAAACAATCGACTATTCCCTTGTTTCTTCTGGGACAATATCCAAAGTCATCTCCCGTCACCACTAACTTCACTCTGGGTTGTGGCATCGTCCTTGGGCTCTGTGGGAACAAAGAAGGGAGGTAGAGAAAGAAGGATTTGGCTTTTGTTTCCGTTTGAGCAGAACAAAAAAGTTGTTAGACCCGTCTGTGACATAGATCACGTAGACTTGACCCCAATACATATTTATAGAAACATTCTGTGTAGACCTTTTGTTAAGCTACCATATCATGTGATCTTCTTGTGAATTAATTCGACATGACATACTTGCGCACTAACACCAAAAAAAAACTAAAAATATTATGATTCGACACTAAGAAAATAGACTACAGCCGATTTATAAATATGTGGTTATCTTGGTAAATGTACCTATAATAGAGGTTTGGTCACCTCTATGTCACTCGACAGAAGTATAAATCATTCACAACTTTTCTCTCTCTCGTCCGATCTGTCTGGTTCGGCTACAGATCCAAACAGCCCTAGTCTGTCATTCCCTCCTCTACAAAGGCATCTGCCACTGCCAGCTGGCAACCAGTTGTCAACCTGACGCACAGTAAAAGCTTGCTCATTCCGCCTAAGTATAACGCTGCTTCAACGTCGTGGCTATTGACTTAGCCACATTCACGTATAAATGACTGTAATTCATAATTTATTCGCAACTCCGGAAAAAAACATTGATTCGGGTAGCCTAGCGTTTGAAACTACCGACAAACGGCCCCGATTTATCGAATAGACTCCTCGCTTGACTCGTATTAAAAAAATGTCAACAATGAAAACAGTTGAAACCAAAAAGTCAAAAGGTAAGTCTTACCCATTTTATGACACGTGTTTGGCCATTTACTTGCAGCCGGTGAGGCACAATAGCAAACAGTTAGCAGCCCTTCCGACTCAAAAGCAGCAGTCAGCGCAATGGAGCCGATGGCTACGTTTTCCTAGTTCTTGACGACCTCTTGTGGACAAAGATAGATTGGGCATGTTTAGCTGGGACATAAGCATGGCCTGTACTAAAGCCCTCAGTCGTTTGGCCTGACTATTGACAATTCATATTTTGTCTTTTATATTTTGTGGATTTCAAGAATAATTGGTTATTATTAGTTATTAGGAAAGATGTTGTAAATTAGGCCTATACGTTTTTTGCTGTGTTGTATGCTACGGAACTTTTTTGTTGTTGTTGACCAATTGTTATGCAAAAACATCGCGGAATACTGAAAACATGATGGTGTTCTGTCTCTATGACTGAAAACATCAATGACGCATAGACGCATTCGAATGTATAATCTATTATTGAGCATGTGAGGAATGTGTAAACATTCACTTCGGCCTGCTGTGGGTCTCAATGCAACTTTCGGCACATCGATGTAGACTTAAAAGTTGAAGAAAAAAAATTAGGGTCTGTCCTGTCAGCAATGGAGAGCTCAGGAACAGACAGGCAAGAATCAACCAGTCAAGGGAGTGCTGGGATTGACCTAACAGAGTCTGAATGTGAGCTTTTCCGCCAGATGGAACAGCTGTCTGAGAGTGGAGAGTTGACCGGAACCGACGTTAGTACCATCCTCAGTGGGTCTTCTAGTTCCCAAACACACTCGATGCGTCTGGAGCTTTGCGACCCAATGGCAAAGTACCTCAACGAGGAGTTCAAAGCCTTTCTGGAGAAGAGAGGCACTTACCAGGAGCTGCACAACGTTATCTCCAAAGTATTGTTAAAACTCTTGGAGGCTAAAAAAGCAGACGGGACCAAATTGCTGAATGTAAAGCAAGAAAATTCCCTCTCTCAACCTGACATTTCAAAGTGTGACCAAAATACGTCTACCCGAGTTTCAAATGGAAACGATGAGCCAAAGGTAGAATCGTCACTCACACCTGAAGACACCTGCTCTTTGATCGACATACTGGATCAGGAAACAGCAGGCAACACAGACCAAGAACAGTCCCCCGGTACTAGCGCTGATCTCCCCAGAGAGTGCCTTGAAAGCAGTCAGTCGGCAGGTTCTCCGGTGACCGCGGAGGAGCTGAAGAAAACAGAGTTACCGCCCGGCCTGGAGGGTGGCAACTGCATCAACAATGACAGCCTGCTTAAGATTGCCTCTGAAACCCGCACTGGTCTCAACACACCACCAGAGCATGACGACAGAAAAGTGGGGGCGAGGCGGGGATGCAGGGGGGGGGGGGGGGGGGGGGGGGGGGGGGGGGGGGGATCTAAAAAATGTGCTCATTGGAGGATCTAAAAAGAGAGAGAGTGACAGAGACAGAGAGAAGGAGAGGAATGGAGAGAGAGACTGTGTGTGGGTGTGTCGGTGTGTGATACAGAGAAAGTAACAGAAGAGGGAGAGAGAGTGTGTGTGTGTGTGTGTGTGTGTGTGTGTGTGTGTGTGTGTGTGATGCAGAGAGAGACTGTGTGGGTGCTTGTGATACAGAGAAAGTAACAGAAACAGTCAGAAATGGAGAAAGAAGAGAAATGAAGAGAGACTGTGTGTGTGTGTGTGTGTGTGTGTGTGTGTGTGTGTGTGTGTGTGTGTGTGTGTGTGTGTGTGGGTGTGTGATCTGTGTGTGTGTGTGTGTGTGTGTGTGTCTTCACATGCTGGAAGAAGCAGTCGTTAAGCCATTTTTATCCTGCAGAGCCTATAGTAGGCTTCCAGTCTTGGCTGACTGTTTATTTGATTTACAAATCAATCAGGAACACACATATAGGCAGGTGACTGTCACCGGCTGAACGTCTGTATTTAGCCTCCAGTCGGTATTCTTTTCAGACAGATGTTTTGAAATACTAAAATGGGTCAGAAATATTAACCTTATTACCTACAAATCTATCTATTTATTCTTTATTACCAGATGTATGCTTATTTGTTTATCTAAAAAATTTCTATCTTTAGTTTTGTTGTTTAATGTATATATTCCTATAATTGCCTGCCTCTTAAACAGGGCACTGCAGGAAATAAACATAATCTCAGTTGGTTACCGGTGTATACATGTATTAATAAATAAATCATAATCATTATTTGTCTCTGTGTTTCAGAAGCTGGTGTCCCAATATACCGTCCATCTCCCTCCTTCCAGCTGGAGCCTCCTCAGCTCATCTCTCCACGCGGCCGCGAGGCCTGTCTCCACAGGCGACGACTCCGCGGTGACCCTCGGGGGTATCCTCCAAGAAGCTCTGTCCAGTGCCCAGCGCCATGCCAGGAGAGAGATGGCTCTGGGCCAGAAACTGGGCGTTATTGTCAGGCATCCTCCCTTACCTAGATAGGGCTGCACCAACCATTCTGTGACACTGGAATAAATTCTACCCAGATGCGCTGCCCACAGTCTGGGTCTGTTTTTATTTATGATTCGTTGTCTTTGCACGAGTCGAATAGCCTATAAGAGCAAAGGGAATAGCCTACCTGTGAACAAGCATGCAAAGCAGCCTTAGTTGGAAAACGGCATTTTACGTCTATTTTTATTTTTATTTATTTATTTTAGTTCAATGCAGTTTCATGTTTAAATTCTAAATTCAGCTGTAGGTTAAGCAAAGTTTGTCCAGTCCTGTACAAACTAGACATGTCAATGGCACAAAGCATCAGCATAGTGCTTTATGAACTCCATCGCTGTATATGACGGGTACGAGGTGTGAAAATGACGTGATAATAATGATAATCATATTTGTGTTGGTTAAATTGATTGGCAAATAAAATCTACTGCATTGGCCACCCATTAGGTTTTAACGTAAGGCTGGACTGTGTATTACGTTTAGGCCTATTGACTAGCTTTCATGTGGACTATTTCCTTCCCATTTAAACTATTGACATAACTATACTACTGACCTCTTTCTCTTCCTTCCTGTATGTCTGACTTACCGTAGCCAATCATAAAACAGCATGTGTTCTTCTTTACTTCCGTCTTCTAGGACTTGTCAAGCTCTGATTGGCTATGGTCAGCCTGAGCGTTTGAAAGGGAATTGACTCTGGTGCACATCCTCTCAGTCTATGTTATGTGATAAAAGAGAAAACAATGGGATTCATTCATATTATCCACGTCTTTATCAATTCATTTCTGTTTGTACTTTTATGGAATAAATGCGAGGCCCGAGAGTCGGATCTGAACTATGTTACGTGCGGTTCGTTGCTGAAGCTGCTCAATACGAGACACAACGTTCGTCTTCATTCTCACGATGTTAAATATGGCTCAGGTAAAAAAAAAAAAAAGATCTTTATTGATATCATAAGCAATTGCTATTGAATTGTCTTAGCATTTCTTTTAAGAATAATCGTTTCATTTGAAGTTTGGAATCTTAAAATGACTAACCTCACGTTAGGCTAATGACTGCAAAGGACTGTGCCTAAGGTCGGACAGAGAGCAAAATAATGAATGTTCATTAAACTGGTTGGTTCTCCTTTGCGAATTCCTTTTTGCATATAACTAACGCTCTGTGGTCAAGTACTTTGTTTGTGGGGGCTTGTAAAGCTGTTCATGGGTGTAGAGACCTAGCCATCGCATGTAACGTTAGCCTAGCCTAATTTAGATAGAATCGGGAAATAAGCCGGTTTTTCCAAAATGGTTCAACTTCCACTTCTTTTTCATTCATTCGACCGATCAGTGCATCCTGGAATGAGGAGGAATGTGTATCTGTACGTACACAACAGTTTTACAGTCTTGAGTTTGTTCAACACCTTGTTGATGCAAATCTGAGATCTCCAAGGGGGTTGCCTTCTGTTCCGGAGCAGGTGCACTGTTAAATATACTCCATAACAAGAAACATGGTTCAAGCTGATTTTGATTGATATGTCTTGTTTCAAAATAAACTGACATTTCTTACAACCTGTCATGGACAAACTTGTGTTCTTTCAGGACTAATCATTTTCCGTATCCATGTTGGGGATATAGTTGGCACACTTGGTAATTTTTATTGTTATTTAGGGATAAGGTATTATTATTTGAACACGTTGCAGTATTTCCAAGGTTGGTATGGTGATCATCCAACATCATAAGATAAAAAAGGAAAACGAACAGCTCTTACAATAGCTTGGATAGTTGTTTAACGAAAAGGTCGAACCTACAGCATGGCTGATGGATCTGGAGAATTACAGCGTGTGTCTATCTATCACTGTTGCGTCAGGAACAGCCTGTTGGTTTCTCACCTGACCTGTTGGTTTTCTCTTCGTGAAGACATGGTTCAAATTGGGATTCTGGTTTAAATTCCTGTATAATACTTTGTTGTAACAAAGTAAGTGGCAGAACCTGGCAGAAAAATGTCCCCCCCCCCCCCCAGACACAAACACACACACACTGCTATACAGAAAATTGTGTTTCTTACCTGGTCTGTTTTGTGAGGTTACCTATGTTGTGTTCCTTACCTGGTCTGTTTTGTGAGGTTACCTGTGTTGTGTTTCTTACCTGGTCTGTTTTGTGAGGTTACCTGTGTTGTGTTTCTTACCTGGTCTGTTTTGTGAGGTTACCTGTGTTGTGTTCATTACCTGGTCTGTTTTGTGAGGTTACCTGTGTTGTGTTCATTACCTGGTCTGTTTTGTGAGGTTACCTGTGTTGTGTTCATTACCTGGTCTGTTTTGTGAGGTTACCTGTGTTGTGTTTCTTACCTGGTCTGTTTTGTCGGCGTTTGTTCAGGTAGCGGCCAACAGTCGGTGACAGGAGTGGAGAGCGCCGACGACGCCAACAGTTACTGGCGTATCCGAGGGAAACCCAGTGACACATGCCAACGAGGAGCTCCAATCAAATGCGGGCAGGCCATCCGCATCACACACATGAAGACAGGACGCAACCTCCACTCTCATCACTTCAGCTCCCCTCTGTCCAATAACCAGGTAACACACACTCCCCTCTGTCCAATAACTAGGTAACACACACTCCCCTCTGTCCAATAACCAGGTAACACACACTCCCCTCTGTCCAATAACCAGGTAACACGCACTCCCCTCTGTCCAATAACCAGGTAACACACACTCCCCTCTGTCCAATAACCAGGTAACACACACTCCCCTCTGTCCAATAACCAGGTAACACACACTCCCCTCTGTCCAATAACCAGGTAACACACACTCCCCTCTGTCCAATAACCAGGTAACACACACTCCCCTCTGTCCAATAACCAGGTAACACACACTCCCCTCTGTCCAATAACCAGGTAACACGCACTCCCCTCTGTCCAATAACCAGGTAACACACACTCCCCTCTGTCCAATAACCAGGTAACACACACTCCCCTCTGTCCAATAACCAGGTAACACACACTCCCCTCTGTCCAATAACCAGGTAACACACACTCCCCTCTGTCCAATAACCAGGTAACACACGTTCCTTCATTAAATACCATATTGGATTTCACAAGTCATAGCACAAGGCTTTCCAGAAATATGGCAGGGGTTGATTATTTATGATGTCACACAATCGCATCCCTCCTCCTCCTCCTCCTCCGCTGTCCAATGACCAGCTTAGCCACTCATTTTAAAAGCCTCTATTTGACTCGATAAATCATATTACACACGAAATATGGCCGAGATTCTATGTAGAAAACACTAAGACGTGGTTCCGCCCCCCCCCCCCTCCTGTTCTCCTCTCCGGCCCCCAGGAGGTGAGTGCGTTTGGGGAGAATGGGGAAGGGGATGACCTGGACGCGTGGGCCGTGCAGTGCGACAGCGACGTCTGGGAGCGGGATGAGGCGGTGCGCTTCAAACACGTGGGCACCGGCGTCTACCTCAGCGTCACCGGCGAACAGTTCGGCCACCCAATCAGAGGCCAGCGCGAGGTGCACGCCATGAGCTCGGCCAATCAGCACAACTGGTGGCGCGCCATGGAGGGAGTGTTCATCCAGCCCAGCTTGGACCCGCTGCGTCATGACGAGCTCTGATGACGTCATCAACAGGAGACGGCGGTGTGGGGGCATGGACAGACATTTGAAACTGCTGGGAACTGGAGGAGCTGTGGAAATACTATCAAGAATGGAAAGTGGAGCACCATGGATGGATGATCTAAGATCAGTTTAGGCTCTCTGATCACTTGTGAAGGAGGTGGTTTGTGGGGACCTGGTGTGTAACACTAGATCAGCCCCTCCTGCAGTGTGACGCATTTGCTTGGTGTTTAAAAATATGATGTTTGTCCCTGAAAATGATTTGAGCAATTAGCATCTAGTTAGGCTATATCGGGAGGGGTTGACATTCGGAACTTTACATTTAGGCTAGGAGGTTAACGGTTTGGGTGATTAGTTGTGGATTTTGTTTAAAAGACCTCCAGATATTTCATGTTTTTTTTTTTTTTTTATTCATTTGTACTTTTTTTATTTTGAAACTTTTTTTTCGTCTTCTACTTCTGGGGTAAAACAGACAGCACATCTGGGATGTATTTAATATTGTTTGAATGTGTCCAAGCAGCCTGTCACACACTCACAAATAGATTTCCTACTCAAGGCGGCTCCTGCTTCAGCGCCTATCTACTGCTCTAGTCTTTCACTGCAGGTGAAGAAGGTCTGTTCCACCTGTCCCGCCTGTCCACTCTCAAGCTGCAAACTGGGAGGATATACATGTACTAAGGCATTTACTCTGAAGGAGCTGGCTAGCTGTAGTCTGTTGG
This sequence comes from Aplochiton taeniatus, assembly GCA_017639675.1. Taxonomy (NCBI): domain Eukaryota; kingdom Metazoa; phylum Chordata; class Actinopteri; order Galaxiiformes; family Galaxiidae; genus Aplochiton; species Aplochiton taeniatus. Next base: position 17,451,423 of record CM030185.1, on the reverse strand, counting down.
GGGTGGGGGGCGTCTCTGTAGGGGACCTGTTCAGACTCAGGACACTAGTGAACCCACAGCATCTTTAAAAGTGAAATAAAACTCCAATAAAAACTATTATTTTGGCATCCCTGAGTCTTAATCAGTGGAAAGGGTTTTCTAAATCTCTTCAACAGACACTGGTGAACTTGCAGCGTCTTTCAATGTGAAAGTAAACTAGAAAATGTATTCCATGTAAATGGAAATGTTTTCTAAATCTGCAATAGAAGTTGAAATACAGACAGGCCTACTTCCCCATACCAATGAAAACCTTAACTTTGGGATCTGTATTGTGTCTTTACTGTACATTAAATATTAGGTGGTAAACTTCAGTATTGTCCTCTTTTTTATAACTTCCTCCAACAGGGTTTGGCAGATTACCTGGATTTAAAAAGTATAAAATCTATTTGCATGTATAATATAATCTATATTCATTGCATTATAATTTTTTTTATTTATTATTCACAATGTGTGATCTGATTGCCTTTGGCATAAATTGACTCATTGCTGTACTTTCCCTGCAATTGAAAACAATATCAATGAGAGTGTCCGATCTAAACTATAAACTCAACATTACAGTATGAAATTAAAAAAAAAAAATCATCAAGCAGTGATAAATTTAACTTTGCAATCAGATTGCAGTCGTTTTGGATACCAGTAATACAACGTCTGGTGCACTTCTGTGCATTGACACATTTATTCCAGCAGATGGCGATAAAACACCATAAGAAAGACGAATCCTGGACCATAAGAGACGCTAATCGCAACCCATCCAATGCTGCAGACTCCATCTCTTTCTCTCGGTCTCTCTCTCTGTCTCTTTCCCATCTATTAACTAAACCTAACCTGAGGAATGCGTCTAAATGCATTTTTAGCTAAATAATTATTTGCAGGAAACATGCATGTCGAAGGTATAAGACCCAGAGCGACACATTGATAATCTATGAAAAGAGGGTTTTTCCCAGGATACACAAGTTTGATAATAAACATAAAATTGCGGAAAACGATATATGTTCTTTGTTTCATTGAGGGTAATGGCTTTGGTTAAAGATGGTTAGCTCTTTATTTTTTGCTGTATAATTTGTTTATACAAAATACCAAAAATTGCATTAAAGCCCAAGTGTTGCCTGATTTGATTTTGATTATTGTGTTTTTATAAATCTATAATAATAAAAATAAAGGTAGTCTACGTGCCCTTTGTTTTATAATAGAATTGCCAAAATATGCTATAAACAGTAGGCTATATGATTAATGGTTGTTGGGTGTTTTTCTATCAGCAAAGAGGATATTTTATAGAGCCTATGGCCTATCTTTCTTTTATTTAGCCCGTGAAAATAAATGCTTTATGAATTTTGGATTTTTAAAACTTTAATTTAAGACGATTTCTTCCTTCCATAAGCTCAATAATTAGCCTAAAATCGAAATTTGTTTTAGCCTATATAGTTGGGGAATAAATCTGCTATTTCCATAGAACTATTTTTACATCAACCCGGGCGAACTAAATCAAATACTATGCATGTGTTCCTCATTTGTTTCGGGTGAGAACTCATACATTCTAATTAGGAGGGTCTTATAATCAAAGACCAGGTTGAGGTAAAACTCTGTCCCGCGCGTGCGCGAACACATTCACGCAAAAGCCTTTGAGGGTTTCATGAACCTACATAAACCCCTCACCTTTTCAACATAAAGCCATGTTCTCTCAGTGTGAAAGTGCTTATACAGAGAGAGAGAGAGAGAGAGAGAGAGAGAGAGAGACAGACCAAAAACACATCGCATCTTCAAGCAGTCCACAGTGACAGGGTGAGGGAGAGAGAGAGAGAGAGAGAGAGAGAGAGAGAGAGAGAGAGGGAATTCCATCATCGGAGCCATTAGATGAGTCTGCAGTGGTTTTGGAACGCCCCTTCCCCAGCGCTGCGGGAGCTGAGCGGGTTGGGAGAAAGGCAGATGGAAGAGGGCTGCGTGACCACCCAGGAGCGCGAGTAGCCCGCCACATCTGAATAGGAAGTCAGAGTGTGGAAGTGGTTTCTATATTAACTGCCCCTCCCCCGACGTTCTGAAGTTCTGCTTTTTTATAGGCTGACTAGACCTGTCTTAGGGGTTAGGACTTCTTAACACGAGCTTGGTGTTGGCCTATTGGCATAGGTATAGGTATTGGTATAGGCAACCCTCGCGATGCAACCACGCCATATTGTGGCGTTTGAAAGAATAATACTATAGTTATATCTTAAGAGTTATTTAATACAACCACTGGAAATAAAGCATCGACATGTATTTAAAATACACTTTTCTAAACCTGAAAACATGGTCATAACATAAGCATTTAAACAAATGTAGCGATTTTAGAATAATCTTTGCTTTTACCTGAACATGTCATTTTATAGATGAATGAATCAACCTTACACTAACTTTCCGACTAATGTTAACACGTTAATCCTCAAACCGTATAACAGTTTTATATATATATATATGCATATGCAGTAGGCTATAGGTTATTAATATATCGAAATGATTAAGGTTGAGCAAATCAGTTTTGCTTATCATTGTAGGGCCTAATATCCTACGTTCTTCAAGTGATTTTCGAACTTTCAATTAATAGTTATATTCTTTACTACATTGAATTTATAACAGACGGCTAAATACCTTATCTTATAAGCTCATTTTAATTGGGGAAAAAAAATACAACAATGTGTAAAGGATAAAATATGACATCGAATAGTTTTTGTAGAGTAAGCTATTTTAACATACTTTTCAGGAATTTGTCTCCATTCTAGTGCATGAAGAACAAGCCTTCTTGGTGTTCACAGTAGTAACCAGCCATGATAACCTTACACCTGGTAGGTATAAGTGTACACACAAGAGATCATTATGATGTCAGGTGTGCATCGTCCTATGGACCAACATCAAAATACGCCCACACGCACACTCAGAACACGACAAAACTAAAAGGACTTTGATCACAGCTGACACTTTATTGACAAACTTAAAATTAAAACGCATACTCAATACAATATACAAATATATCCATAAGATAATCAGATATTCATATGTATGAGATTTAGAGTTGTATACACATGGCCTACTAAAATCGAATTTTACCTAAGACATTATTTGGATCCCCATTAGCCATCACCACGGTAACAGCTACTTCTCAGGGGGCCAGGATTGACTCCCTTTCAGCAGCAGTGCACACACCCATCCTATTTCTCTACAGAGAACACAGCATACTCACATGTAACTGCTTATATAACATCCATTGATAAGAACTAAAGCCTCCCATAGTATACCCTCCATCACTGGTATAAGACCACATCGGTGTGTGGCCCTATAGATTCTCTCTGAGTGGAGTGCCAGCCTGACCGATGCCCTTTCATTATTGCACTGCTTGCTGCAGCATCCACAGTAGTGCAACAGGGAAAGAGTGTCTGACAGCGGCCTTGTACTTCATACTGTAGTATTCATATATAGTCTGTATCCATATAGAGTCTGACAGAGGCTTTGTACTTCATACTGTAGTATTCATATGGTCTGTATTCGTATAGTCTGACAGCGGCCTTGTACTTCATACTGTAGTATTCATATAGTCTGACAGAGGCTTTGTACTTCATACTGTAGTATTCATATATAGTCTGTATCCATATAGAGTCTGACAGAGGCTTTGTACTTCATACTGTAGTATTCATATGGTCTGTATTCGTATAGTCTGACAGCGGCCTTGTACTTCATACTGTAGTATTCATATAGAGTCTGACAGAGGCTTTGTACTTCATACTGTAGTATTCATATAGAGTCTGTATTCATATAGAGTCTGACAGAGGCTTTGTACTTCATACTGTAATATTCATATAGAGTCTGTATTCATATAGAGTCTGACAGAGGCTTTGTACTTCATACTGTAGTATTCATATGGTCTGTATTCGTATAGTCTGACAGAGGCTTTGTACTTCATACTGTAATATTCATATAGAGTCTGACAGAGGCTTTTAACTTCAACAGGGAAAGAGTAGTATTGTAGTAATACTGTAGTATTCGTAGTATTCATATAGAGTCTAACAGGGGCTTTTTACTTCATACCGTAGTATTCATATAGAGTCTAACAGGGGCTTTTAACTTCATACTGTAGTATTAATATAGAGTCTGACAGGGGCTTTGTACTCATACTGTAGTATTCATAAAGAGTCTGACAGAGGCTTTTTACTTCATACTGTAGTATTCATATAGAGTCTAACAGGGGCTTTTTACTTCATACTGTAGTATTCATAAAGAGGCCTCCTTAAGTGATTAATCTGTATCCTTACTGAAAAAGAAAAAAAAATAATAACATACAAGAATACACAAATATCTACCACTCTGTTATATTATACACCACTATAGATATATTATACACACATATCTACCATATCGACCATATACAAAAATATCTACCATACACACATATATCTACCATATACACAAATATGCAGCATGTTCAACAACAAGACAGTGGATGTACCTGTCTAGTGCACATGCATTTTGAAAGGACTGGCTGGCTTGCTTCACCTGTCTCTGTCAGTATAGGCTCCATCAGAGAGAAGTGCTCCCTCCTTAGTTTGTTAGTAAGAGAAATGGCAGAGGTGTTTAAATGTGGGGTGGAGTGTTTATCTTGTGGATGTTGCAGGTGCATTTTCCTGGTCACTAAGTAGAGGGTGCTATGGCTGTGTACCAATAGTGTAAACCTGGTTTCCTTGAGCCCTCCTCTGTATTTAGGATTGAAGTGTCATACAAACAAGAAGGGAAAGGGAACGATTTTATAGGATCAGAATGCACCCTTAAGAGCCTTTCTGACCATTGTTATACAGTGGGGGTACTAAGAGTAATTCTAACTGTCCTTATAATGAGGGGTTATACTAATAGTGTTTTTGATCATCCTTAAGGAGATGTCCTTACATGAGAGGGTACTGTCTATTGTGGAGGTGCTAAGAGTCTTTCTGACTGACCTTATATTGGGGTGGTGGGGTACTAAGAGTCTTTCTGACTGCCCTTACAGTGGGTGGTGGTGGCACTAAGAGTCTTTCTGACTCACCTTATAGTGGGGTGGTACTAAGAGTTTTTCTGACTGACCTTAAAGTGAGGTGGTGGGGTACTAAAAGTCTTTCTGACTGTCCTTACAGTGGGTGGTGGGAGCACAAAGACTCTTTATGGCTGACCTTATATTCGGGTGGTGAGGTACCCGAGTCTTTCTGACTGTCCTTCTGTTGGTAAGGAAATAAAACCCCTCAATTACCGAACGGATTCAATCGAACTATTAAATTGGATCATACTTCATAGATCAATATATGCTTTACCAAATGAAATCAAAACGTGCTACGTTTTTCTCTTCTCCTACGGATTAAAGCACTGGGGCCACAACAGGTCCTCCCACTGGAAAATATATCCTCCATCCTTTCCTGTCACAAAGTAGGTTTTCATGTATCAGTAAGCATCCATATGCTCTTAAACAGGTAAATTAAGGGCCGTCTTAAAGTAGAGGCTCAAATAAACTCTTTTGGAAGTTTAACCACTCTCTTGTACTTTACCCTTTCCATATACTGGAGTGACACAGCATTCTGAAGCCTTTCTAACCAATCCCCTAAACTTCTTTCTTGAAACAGGGAGTTACAGACAAAACGTATAAAGTGGGATATAAAGTACTTTATATATGGTTATACGGTGACTATAAACCAGTTTAAAAACCTTTACAGTCCATTATAAAGCACTATTTAGGTTAGCGTCCCCAATTAAAAAACAAACAAACAAACAATATAGGAGCCGTTAAAAAATCTGTCAAAGATAGATCCTCATCATTGTAATACATTGAAATATTATAACCACTTATCCATACACGGAATTATGGATTTAGTTTTAATAACGTTGGATAAAATGATAAAACAATGGTATAACATATGGTAATATATAATTTTATATATATATATATTTATATGAATATACTGTTATAGAAACCTACAAATTGTTGCCAACATAGCTTATGAATTAACTAAAATAAACAAGATAGATAGTATCTTTCTTTAATGTTTGTACATTTTTATGTATTATTATTCATATTATTTGACAAAAAATTGACGTAAAAAAATACAACTCTGTAACCTTAGTAACATTGTTTTGGACAACTGTTAGAAGAAATATAACGCAAAGATTTTGTAAATCAACTTTGGTTTAGAAAACTGCCAATACCTACTGACTTTTCAATGTAATATATAAAAATAAATGTTTAAAAATTATAGCCTATAATATAGCCTATACATAAACACATTAAAAACACTCTTTCTCCCCACGAATGGAAGAACGAAAATAAAGCCAACATAGGCCTAAAACGTTGTTATGAAAGACACCAATAGTGTTAAATTATGACAGACACACATGAAGTAAATGCTAATCTAGCAGACATCTCTCGAAGGCAAGACCCTATAAGCAATATTGCACTACTCCGTTAACACTTTAAAAAGCAGAGTCAATATCGATAGGGTCTCGCCTGCAAGGCAAGGTAGGGACATCATGCAAGTCAGTCAGTCATTACATCAATGGAGAAAGGGAGCATGGCTTATATTAAGGCGTGGGAATAGAGGCAGAAAGAATGACATCGAAAATAGAATAACCGAGGCCTACCTTTATACATTTCCAGGGTACAGAAGAATGTCAAATTTGACTGCACATGCCTTTTCCACCATCGTCTCGTCACGTGGCGAGTTGGCTGACGTAGTGAGAATTCCAAACTGCGCGCGGCCAGGTGGTGGGCACGAATATTGCACGAGCCTGACCATATACACACGGCTAAAATTGTTTGGAGTTCCATCCATTACTTGCATCTATTGTATTTCTAGCTGTTTGACTAATAATCATCAAGCCAAAGTAACGGTTCTGCTTACTCAACGTAGCATAAATAACACACACAAAACATAAAAAATCCTAATGCCTATAGTAGGCCTCTGCTATATAATTTATATTAGGTAATTTAAATCTCTCTGCACGTTCGAGGTATCGTGCAGCCTGTCGTTGTGCCCATTTCAAAACTAGTTAAAAACTATTAGGATGACACAAAAAGACCGCTGTTGCAAAACGCCTTTTGCGATATGATGTACAGATCTTCACAAACATTTTAATTATAGCCTTGGAAAGTTGCACAGAGGGCATCTTATCAGAGCTGACAATGCGTCAGCAGAAAGTGGTTAATTAATAATGCTTTTGGAGTTTGGTACCAATTCTTTTGGTGAGGCTGGAGAAGTAGCCTATTTGTCCAATTTAAAAAGGGTAGAATTTGGCTTAATAACTACTTTTTACTTAATTTTCTTTTGTTTTAAACATAGATTTAAATAAGCACTCTGCAATAAAAACACAAAACAAAACGCCTTCCTCTTCTTGGCTAAAAAACGCAACTTCTAAAAGTCCACGTTTCTGCCTTGGTTATTTGAGATGAAAAGCTATATAGGCCTATAAGTCTCGCGTTGTCAAGAATGAGGAAACGTTCGTCTCGTTTTAAACAGAAACAGCTTCCAATGAGCCTCTATTATTTTCAGTGGCAGAACGAGTGAACTATGACCCCCATTAAACCGGAAATTTCTGAGACAACAGATGTGAGAAATTCCGCGGTTTCTTTCTTTAAGTATTATTCGAATTTCCGAAGGACCTTTACAATTTTCTGACAAGGTCTTTCTGATTTAACCGGTGACAATGTCTAACCCTAACGTCGCAAGCATAAGTCCTACATTTATTTTGTCAGACATAGGGCTATCATATTGGCCTAGTCGTATGAGCTCATTGTCTTGATTAGGCCTATGCAATGCAAATATGAAAGATTGTAGCCCTGTCGAATGTTTCAAAGCAGCCAATGACAAACCAGAGAACCATTTAATTGTAAAAACTGGTGTTATTCAATGCAAACAACTGGATTTCTTTTCTACATGTCCAGCATTTATTCTCAGTTAAAAAAACAACGAACTACGCCTATCAGTAGACCTATATCATCCTGACTGCTGATGGTCTAGTCAGTGGATTGGTCTCGCATAGCCTTACGGGTCAGTCATTCATAACCCTTTGCTTAACTCCACGTCTTTATGCGGCAGCGTAAAAAAAAATACAAAATGATATCCCAAGTGTTTATATTTCCTATATAGGAACTCAACATTTGACCCACCAAAAAACTCAGGAATTGTTATTCATTGAAACAATAGTTTCGAAACCTATTGGACGGGCGGTTTACATTCGACGTTGAAGCAGATATAAAGACACACAGGCTAATGCAGCAGAAACCCCAAATGATAAATATAAAGAACATAAAGGTTAAAACACACACACACACACACACACACACTCTCTCTCTCTCTCTCTCTCTCTCTCTCTCTCACACACACACACACACACACACACACACACACACACACAGATAGATAGATAGATAGAACCAGGAGGAAACTTAGGAGGAAGGCGGCCCCTTCCTCCCTCTCCACGTTTAGAATGGGACCGGCATGCACGCGGGCCTCCGCATTCCTTTAAACGGAGCCCCCTCCCCCAAAAGAACTACCACAAATAGGAAACGCACCCCTTTCCCACCCACACCGTAACGTCTTCTGGGGTCTACCATGGAATTAAATTATGCTTTCAATTACGGGCATCTTAACGAAAAGCATTCCTATCGAATATGAGCAACCTTTCACTATTTGGTATCCTTTAGATAGCGCATAATCCTCACTTTGAATGAAAGAGTCATGAAGTCCAAAAATGTTCAGTTCTTTTACAAACAGTTACATTTTAATGTACATTCTATTATTCCTATTGACTATAGGCTATAACTAAAGCCTGGATATAATTTTTTTTTAATATAAATATTTATTTTGGTAATGATAATTACAAAATATATGTTGCTATGCTTACACGTGTTTACGTATTCATGTGCAGGATGCCGGTTTTGTTAAGAATTGTTGGGCTTTGGATAGCCAACTACACTTCCAAAGCAGAACCTTTTTAGGCTTTGCCTAAATTGTACTTTGTACATTTTTCTTCTACAGTTTAAAAAAGGGCTTACGTCAGCCAAATTTGAAGGTTGCATAATATTCTTTACTATTTCGCAAAATGTGTTAAAAGTTGTGAAACTGACTTCAAAGCATTGTTCTAATGTTACTTAATCTGACACGTGGTTTCCAATGCAAACGAAGACGACCTGTGAAGTTCTGTGAACATAATGTTCTTTTTTCCGGAGGCGTGGTCAGCGGAGGCCCTATCTAGCCTAGAGTTCAAAAAAAGAAAAGTGAGTTTGGTTGAAGGAGAGACCCTGAATTCGTACCATGCCAATATTGTGTCATTAGAGCAAACTAAATCCCACCGTGGATGTGTTAACCATCTATTTCAAGCCTATTTCTCTTCGACGTAAGGTCTCCCTATGCCAAGGCGGATAGCCTATAAATGGACCTAACCTTTAGGCGATAGCTTAATGTCATAGGTAGGTTATGTTGGCTGTTACGTTAGGCATGCAGAGAGAGCCCAGTGCCGGAAGGCCTGCAACATTAGCGCGGGTCCTCACCCAGAGGAACATATTTAAATCTATATCCGTCCACAGCGGATATAGCATCCTCTCTGCTTCACGTGGCGCTCTGGCGAAGGCCGTATGCTATGACAATACTATTGCACTGCTTCGGTGGAGGAACAGTAGTGCAACATCGTCAAGGCAGCTGACCTCTGCGCACTCCGAGAGGATGTAAAGTGGCGCGCGCACGCACGCATTCAAGAAGAAAGTGGGCGCACGCGCTTGCAGACACATGCACACGCGCGCGCACGCGCGCACACACACACACACACACACACACACACACACACACACACACACACACACACACACACAAGGCTAAATAGGATTTTTATTTTGTGGACCAAAACGCATTTACTTGAAATAAACTTGCCTACATTACAGTTGACATTTTGAATTATCAAATGAATAATTATTAAACTGCGCTTATCGGAAAAATAGATCTGTGAGCTATACTGGAAACAAACATTCGTTGTAAATAAATAAAAAACAATATTCTATTCCTGCGATGGGTCTTCTCTATGATGGGTAATGATTGTTTCCAAATGCAGAAGGAAGTTTGGGGAGTGAGAAGGGGGAGGAAGAGGGGAGGGGAGGGGGGGGGGGGGACTTTCTGTCAGCCGATGCCCTTTTAATATTGCACTGCTCCTCTGATTTCACAGTAGCACAACAGAAAAAGGGCTTTGGACAACAAATGAATGCTCTCTCCTTCAAACCATTCACTATTTCCATGCCCTTGTGCATGTCGTCAACTAACAATACAAACTCGTTTTGACAGGATAGTCTTATATGAATGTTGGCCATGTACACTTCAATTATGAAACTCGTACAACATTCACTACTGTAGCATTGCTTTTGATTGGATTAGCAACAGAACTGGTAGTTCAGCCTTTACAGGCCCATCCAATACATAAGTCATTAACTTAAAAAAAAAGCAATCAGACATAGCCTATTTTGTGCATGCAAATTGTAAAATGACCATTTACGTGCCATATGTCTTATTTGACTATGAACGAACTTATATATCTTTACAGTCTACCTGGAATCATTTGATCGATTTTCCCCAGACACTATTCATCATTTATAGCTCATTCGTTTATAATGTAACTTATAGCTTAAGATAAGCAAGCATGGGAACATAAGAATCAATGCCAGTATGCTACAGCCTGTAATTTAAAACCAAAACAAGGCCTGTTGTAAGGAAAGTAGAAATTCGACATCGCCTATCAGGTAGGAGGGGAAAACATATGTGGGGCAAAGAGCACATTCCGAGATAGAAAACCAGAAACCTTCAGTTAATACGTACTATTCTTGTCCCTTTGGCCAAAGTGGCAATTTGAAACCATCCTCGTTGGGATACGAAGGGGCGGGGGCCCGTGAACGGGTTGTTATTTCCAATGTCCAAAGGCTCTGAATCACTATAGCCATATCTTCCCAAATACACCCACTTAAGACTTAGCACACGAACTTTCCCAAACAATCAGCAGTGCCTGACAAATTTGCGGGAAAATGGCTTATACTCTTTAGGCCAGCAATGCAATCGCCTGTATATATATATATATTTTTTTTTTTTTTCTTTTTCTTTTTGTCATTTTCGTCAATTTAATAATATTTCAGCTTAGAAATATGTAACCTGTAGGCTAGTGTTTGATATTTAGATTAAATGAAATGGGACGTTGCAGAAAGAAGTCAGCATATTGCAGCATCTATACTAAAAAGCAAACAAGAAATAGCCTGGGCCTATTTCACTGGAGTTACAGGCTATGTGTTCACATTTCGAGATTCCCCGAAAAACCAAACCCATCCCTATTGCCAGCCAAACATTCCTGAAGAAACAGACTTCAACTATTCTCACTGGTGCTACAAAACCCCAGGTTCCAAAACAACGGTGCGCGCTTGGTTCAACTAGTAGACTAATGTTGGAACCAGTAAAAAAAAGTATTTAAGTTTTCAACGGACACTATACGTATCAGAAGCATATCTTGGAAAACAAGACTATAGTCTTCATTGGCTTGTATAGGTTTAATCGACAACCGTACCAGATAGTAATTAGCCTGCAGTAAATAGGCTATAGCTTAGCGCTAAGGAGCCAGGAGCTGCAGTTTAGGCCTATAAGCAGACCGATTACTTGATACAGTCTATCAACGTATCCAGTTGTCAATCACAGCCGTGACCCTATAGAGCCATGCACACCACATATGCCGTATCTCTTTACGCACGCGCGCACTAAATACACATAAAAGCATGCACCCCCACACACACTCACACACGTACACTTAAACTGTTTATGCTCAGTATGCCTTACTTCCCCTTTCAAACCAACCGACCCTAAAATCCATGTCGCCGCGAGCTCCCGCCATCTCCGCTTCACCTCCAATGCTACTCACAGAGCGCGAGGGGCCCCACATTTCATGAATGGTATTAGGCCAAGGGAGGGCCAATCCTTGCAAGACAGAAAAAGAAAGCAACAAAATGTAGCCTTGTAAAGTTGAGTATTTGATCGAAGACAACGTTTGGCACGCTTCCAAATTATATTCCCGCATGCATTGTGGTCAAAACGCTCCGCGTGGCAGGACCAGTTGTCGCACGGTGTTGTCTTCAAAATGCAAACGGTATTTCTTCCATGCACAGACTCACGGCCTCTCAGCTCCGGACTCCATCTTTGACTAGTTGACATTCAGCTCTCGCTGAGACAAATTTCCTATTTGCATGCCCTTCTCCGATTGGCTCGTTTCTGCGCTAGTCTTTAGTCCTATTGGTTGTAATTTTATCTTATCGCCTTCAGGATTGGTCGCATATCAAGTATCGTCACTGTATAGTTTTATTTTAACAATGAACACACAAATTCAGTCTTCCATTCACAAATTTCTCATTACCCGCCTTGAAGTGGCAGATTGTCCTATTAAGCCGCTCTGATGTTGTGAGGCACGAGACTGACATTCTATGAATAGTATATGCCTGTTAATATTATAGGTTCATCAACAACATTATATTCATTCGCTGCTTTTAAGCCATCTCAAATGCATCTAAACTACATAGTTAATTTGTTACTTGATAAGAAATTAAAAACTAAGTTTAATCTCCTGTGAAATGCATATAGACTCATTCACAGATCGTGGCAAAAAGATCATATACACCGTTAACTGACTATAGATATAGCCTACCCGTAGCAAATCACAACATGTGGCGACAACATGGCGGCCTAACCTATTGTCTACATGGATAAGGTTAAGGATAACGTTTCTCAACAACGAAATGTCAACATTTTGCCAAGTGCAGCGCTTCATTTTTAATGAAGTATAGACATTATGTCTTCTAATCACGTAAGAATTAACCCCAGACATTATAGCAAAGGCCCTATCCGTGCAGAAAGTGGGGATGAAAATACTTGGTCGTTATATCCCATAGCCAAGTAACTCTTTTGAGACGACCATAGGCTGTTTGACAAGCAGAATGTCTACAGAATGTGACTTTCTAACTTATCATTTACATTTTCTCAAAATCAAAGTCAAATGAGATGTTGATAAGAAAAAAAATTCACAGACAGAATGTTTTAACCACCCCCACAAATATAAATATATATATATATATATATATATATATATATATATATATATATATATATATATATATATATATATATATATATATAAAACTACCTCACTGCTTAAACTATGGATCTATGGGGGGATGATCGAAAAGTAACCGGCTCACTAGAAGCGCTCTGGCCGACGTTTGGAGGAGGGCAGCGGGCTGTGAAATCTGGCATTCCTGGCCAATGGAGCTGACATAATGGCATTGTCCAGCGGAAAAGAACCCGCCTCTAGCGACCGCGCGCCCCCTCGACTGCCGGGACCTGATTGTGCAGCTAGTCGACAGAGAGCGTTTGATGTCAAGCGGAGACTGAATTCCAAATGCGGCGAGAGCAACAGCACCTCCATATCTGTGCCTTCGTTTACTGTCTCTCTCTCTCTCTCTGTCTCTCTCTCTCTCTCTCTCTGTCTCTCTCTCTCTCTCTCTCTGTGTCTCGCTCTCTCTCTATCTCTCCATCCCCTCTCTCTCTTTTTCTCATGTAACGAACTGTTTCTTTCTTTCATTTTTTTAAATGTATTTCTCTCAATCTTTTATACGACTCTATCTTCCATTTCCCCTCAAGGTGTTGGACACAACCAAACTGATGAAGCTCCATGATGTGTTGAATATGCTATGTAAGGAATGCACACCCTCCCTTCGCTCAATTTCGGTGTGTGTGTGTGTGTGTGTGTGTGTGTGTGTGTGTGTGTGTGTGTGTGTGTGTGTATGTGTGTGTGTGTGTGTGTGTGTGTGTGTGTGTGTGTGTGTGTGTGCGTGTGTGTGCGTGTGAGTGTGTGGTGTAGAATGGAGGCGGAGCTGAATGAATAAATCACAGTCCGCGGTATGTGGGCCAGAGGAAGTTATATGCCCATATTTAGGTATGACGCTTCCTTAATTTCCTTGGTGTGTTTCATACTACAGGCCCTTCATTACCATTTGATCACTGATATAGGCAATTCAAAGAACCCACAACCTGTGTACTTATCTTGGCCATGGGCTCCTTAACCAAGACGTCGACATAGCGGATTGAAATTACGCATATGGGTTCCAACAGGACAAACTGCTTATATTTTCGATAGTTTTCAGACTGCAATCTGGCATACTAGATATTAGATATTATATTACAGGGGACCAGGGTCCAACCGTGTTTTTCAGGGCTGTGTGAGTTAATGTTTAGCTTCATGAGCCGTTGTGCAATATTAACGTGTAGGCCTAATTTGAGCCAAAAAACGGGAAATCCTTAGCACTATTTGAAAGCAGAACAATTAGACCTTGAGAAAAATATGTAATGCATACGTTGCTTATATCATATTACTAACATGTTGAAGAATTAAAACGTATACATTTTGATTACTTTTGTTCACTGTAGGTCTATAGACCGCATAACCAAGACGATAAATGTCGGTTATTACAGTGATTATTTAGTTCTAACCAACTTCCGCCCGCCAGGCGTCTAGCCAATCATCATCATGTAGGCCACAGTGCTGTGGGATAATTCTCTTCTTTCCTCCAACATTTAACGCGTAAAAGATTTGAGGTGTTTGAGAAAGTCACTTTGCCTCCACCAAAAAATACTTGGAGTGCTTTTGTTCCACGTTCCAAAACTGTTAAAAAGTAACCGATTTTCCTAATCTATGCTTGTAGTCCTTCTTCTAAGTAGGTTTTGTGACTGTCTTTAAAATATTCGAAGGGGCAAGTCCATAAATATGTTATTCCAAATAATTATTTTAGGTTGAATATTCGTATCATTATTGTTATTCAAACTATTGCAACGCGAGGACGCTAGTTTGTCTTCTACTTGGCTTTGTTTGGAAATGATGAATGAAGAACATATAATTGATTATAGTTGATTACCAGACGCTAAAGTGTTATTCTGCCTCACGCCCAACGAGAATAGACAGAATTCAGAAGGAAGGTTTTACAATGCGTTCTTGGCCCCGCCTTCTACATGCATATAGCATGATCAGCCTTAAGGGACGAGATGACACACCTCTCAACTCCCTATTCATAAGCTGCTATTGTAACATTTTGTAACATCTAAGTTTGACATAAAAACATAGTACATAGAATATTTTTTGTATGACAATGACCATTAAAAAAAAACAGCAAACATGTACTACTTTTTATGTGATTTCATGGTATGGTTTTCATTTTAAAAAGCATGGTTATTTACGCATCTTGTTAGAACAAAATTGTAGCAACAATTTCAAGTTAATCGCTTGCCTTGTAAATGTATTAGTAAAGTATTTAGAGAATCTACATTAAATAAATCAAAATGAAATTTAAATTGTTACTTGTTAACATTCATTTTGTACTTTGATTCATTATTAAATAATGAATTAATCAATTAAAGATGATTTAAACATGTATTGTTACAATGCTGCTATCCTTAAAATTGTTTCCAAACATTCAACTTTTTATTGTATGCATATAGGGGGCCTACAGGATGTGTGTTAGAGAAACATGTTAGGTCGATTTGTCTTTAGTTAAACCTTTTTTTCATGTTTGTCTATCCAGACATTGTGTAATTAGTAATACAATGATCTTTAAAATGTATTACAGGATGTTGGATGTTGTTGGATTAGAGGAGATATCCTCATATCAGCTTGGAAGAAACTGAGGAGAAGGATGGGAGTACTACAGTGCTTTGAACATGTAACCATGTTAACCATCCACACACCTCTCTCTCTCTGTAACCATGTTAACCAGCCTCACCTCTCTCTCTCTCTGTAACCATGTTAACCAGCCCCTCACCTCTCTCTCTCTGTAACCATGTTAACCAGCCCCTCATCTCTCTCTCTCTGTAACCATGTTAACCAGCCTCACACCTCTCTCTCTCTGTAACCATGTTAACCAGCCCACACCTCTCTCTCTCTGTAACCATGTTAACCAGCCCCTCACCTCTCTCTCTCTGTAACCATGTTAACCAGCCCCTCATCTCTCTCTCTCTGTAACCATGTTAACCAGCCCACACCTCTCTCTCTCTCTGTAACCATGTTAACCAGCCCCTCACCTCTCTCTCTCTGTAACCATGTTAACCAGCCCCTCATCTCTCTCTCTCTGTAACCATGTTAACCAGCCTCACCTCTCTCTCTCTGTAACCATGTTAACCAGCCTCACACCTCTCTCTCTCTGTAAACATGTTAACCAGCCCCTCACCTCTCTCATTCTCTGGGCATGCAGACACACCTCTATCTGGCTAGCTTAACAAGGAGCCAGCTCACGCCTCACTGTGATCAGATAATGAGCATAGTTTTTTTTTTACCCTGGTCCTTCACTTCATGATATATTAGATTATATGTATGTGGGTATTTCAGATCTCGTCTAAATAGTAAAATCTAAACAAATGCCTATTCCTTTCAAAGTATTGTTTTGTTTGTATTATTTGGCTAGAAAATAACTGTTTTATCCTTGTGAACTTTAGCTTTAATCTTAATTGTCCTTTCATAAGGAGATGAGCTTACAATAACTTCGATAGAGCAAAGCCATTCACTTCCTGTACAAACAGGAAATAGTTTCACGCAGTGACACCACGTTTAAAACATGAACTCACCAACCAGACTCGCCGCCCAGATTCTTAGATGATGTCATATATCTCCTGTACCCCATTCCCTTCCTACTGTTATCACACACACACACACACACACACACACACACACACACACACACACACACGCATACATATGCACACAAACACACTCACACACAATCACTCACACACACACGCAGAGGCACGTAGTCCTTGGTCCTAAAAGAGGAAGCTACCCACCCCCTCAACCGACCCTTGACCCCTGGTAACCTCTGGGGGTCAGCAGGCGTGGAATACCCAGATGTCAGTATAGAGAGGGTCTGGTTACCCCGAGCAGAGTGGCGCCAAGGACAGAAGGAGAGAGAGAGTGTGTGTGTGTGTCTGTGTCTAGTGTGCTTGTCGTTGTGTGTTTGTGTGTTTGTTATTTTGTGTTTGTGTGTGTGTGTTGTCATTGTGTGTCTAGTGTGTTTGTTGTTGTGTGTCTACTGTGTTTGTTGTTGTTGTTTATTGGTGTGTTTGTTGTTGTGTGTGTTGGTGCATGTGTCAGTGTGTAAAAGAAAGAGAAAGTGTATTGTGTTACTGTGAGGGACAGAGTGTATTCGAGAGTGTGTGTGTGTGAGTGTGTGAGTGTGTGTGAGAGAGTGTCTGTTGTGTTACTGTGAGGGGACAGAGTGTATAGTGTATTAGAGAGTGTGTGGGTGTGTGTGTGTGAGTGTGTGTGAGTGTGTGTGAGGGAGTTAGTGTGAGGGACAGAGTGTATTCGAGAGTGTGTGTGTGTGAGTGTGTGTGAGAGAGTGTCTGTTGTGTTACTGTGAGGGACAGAGTGTATAGTGTATTAGAGAGTGTGTGTGTGTGTGTGAGTGTGTGAGTGTGTGTGAGAGAGTGTCTGTTGTGTTAGTGTGAGGGACAGAGTGTATAGTGTATTAGAGAGTGTGTGGGTGTGTGAGTGTGTGTGAGAGAGTGTCTGTTGTGTTAGTGTGAGGGACAGAGTGTATAGTGTATTAGAGAGTGTGTGGGTGTGTGAGTGTGTGTGAGAGAGTGTCTATTGTGTTAGTGTGAGGGACAGAGTGTATTAGAGAGTGTGTGGGTGTGAGTGTATGAGTGTGTGTGAGTGTGTGTGAGTGTGTGTGTGTGTGTGTGTGTGTGTGGGTGTGTGTGAGTGTGTGTGAGTGTGTGTGAGAGAGTTAGTGTGAGGGACAGAGTGTATTAGAGAGAGTGTGCATGAGATAGTTTGTGTTGGGATGGTAGGCTAATGTGTGTGTGTCTTGTGTTAGTTTATGTGTGTGTGTGTGTGTGTGTGTGTGTGTGTGTGTGTGTGTGTGTGTATGCGTGTGTGTGTGTGTGTGTGTGTGCGCGTGTGTGTGTGTGTGTGTGTGTGTGTGTGTGCGTGTGTGTGTGTGTGTGTGTGTGTGTGTGTGTGTGTGTATGCGAGTACAATGCTTTACCTGTCCTCCATCCTCTCCTCCTCCCTGCTGAGCCTGATCCTGGGATCTAAAGAAGCAACACTTCCATCTGGAGCCCCTGATTCTCCATAGTCTGTTCCGACACACTGGGATTTCATAATAGTAAGAACAATGATCATTCATTTTATTTATAAAGAGCTTTTCTGAAACCCGAAGTCGCTTCACAATTGTAAAACTGGTACTTGTAAGTCCTAAGCGAGTCACACTCTTGCTGTCAGCCATTCCTAATGGGTATGGAGTGCCAGGATAATGTGCTAGCTAACAGCTAGCCAACTGACCTTTGAAGTGTTCTGGAGCAAAAAAATGAAACAATTTGGGATAAATGTTTTAGAGGTATGACTGATTGGTCATGGAAATTTAGAACTCCATTTGGCAGGTTGGCTTTGAGAAAACTATATAACTACATACAGATTAATCTAAATCCAAACCTATCCTTTTTTAATTTATTTTAGGGACACAATTTTGTTTAAGATAAATTATATTGATCCGTAGTTCCAGATCCATTACAACAAACTGCTCTGAGCTGTCAAGAGGACAATTAAAGACTGATTTCAGATCAGTATATATGCATTTTTGTTTTTCTAGAACTAGAGCACCACAAACAAACTGATCTGAGCATGCATGAGGACAATTAAAGAGTGATTTCAGATCAGGGAATATAAGCGATGGTGTTGACCCACACCATCATAGCCCCCACCAACCGCTCAGATCACCTCGGAAACACTTCCTGTGTGACATCATCACATACTCCTGAGGCCCCACCCTCTTGATGGTGTCTTGTATTTCCTGATCCAATCCATAAGATTTATGTATGTATGTGTATCTGGTTGTGTGTGTGTGTGTGTGTGTGTGTGTGTGTGTGTGTGTGTGTGTGTGTGTGTGTGTGTGTGTGTGTGTGTGTGTGAGTAATAGACATGTTCAGGTTAGGGTGCCCGAATTTGGCCCTTAAAGCTCGCTTTATTTTCAGGAATAATAATAATAATTCTTTCTGCATGTTTATTACAAGAATTATCACAATGCGAAAGAGGAAGATAGTAAAATGATGTTTCCTCCCCTTCCAGTCAATCTGGAACTTTGTCTGATCAACTGTGCCTCATTCTGGAAAAGGCCACAACTCTTTAGCATTAACATCCGTTATGATGGTCTAATGCATATTATTATTATGATTAATAATAGTATTATTTATTTATTTGTATTTATACAGGGGTAATCCACTGAGACTGCAGGTCTCTTATAATTATGTTATATGCATGTCTCTGTTGAATTGTTTGTTTTGGATCAAATCAGCTTGAATTTCAATAAGGAAGGTAAGGTAAATGTTTGCTTGGAGAGTAACTGAAGGAGGTATAGGATAACATCCTGGTACTATAACTGGGAGGCTAAATAAACAACACACACATATTTACAAAAAGAAATGCAAATGTAAAACATCATACAATACACAAACAGCGTGAGGACATATGTTGTAAAATGTGTTTGAGAAGTTGATAAAATGAAGTACGTGAGGAGAAGGTAGCCATCAACTCCGGAGGGGCTTTTAAATTTGGATGGAAAAAAAAGAAGATAAATTACAACGGCCTGTGCTCAGTCTTTCCCCCTCAAAATATCTTGTATTACTCATTCTCTCCTCCCCTTCGTGCTGCTTCAGCTTGCTTATCTGAATGTGTTTTTGAAGGCACCGTCGAGCTCCACAGCCTATGGAAAAGGCGTTGTAGGCTCGCATTCTAAGGGGCGTGGCTTTCCTTAGCCTCCGGATTCTATACGTCCTGGCCAGTTCAAAGCAGCGCGTTTCTACAGAGTATTTTAGAACTTGTTTTCTACCCTAAATTTTAGTCTCGTCAGTTATTTTCGATCATACATGTGGACGCTATGATTTCCAACGACTTGAGATCGAGTTTA
>CM030185.1:17338891-17423891 GCA_017639675.1 Aplochiton taeniatus | reverse complement strand
TGTGTCCTTATGGGCGCACATAGACATTAATATTCCTTCGTATGGTTTAACAAGGTTTTATTTAACCGTGAGGACTGACTGGATATCTTGGCATTTAGTCCAGGTAAATGACTGGGTTAATATTCATGCCATGTGAAATATGTTAATGAGACTGCAGGATTCATATAGGGAAATAACATTTCCATTTTTCCTGGTAGAGATGTTGACATTAAGATATTAAGTTATAAAGGTTACTAAAGGTAAGTGACTTACTACCAACAATCATTTAAGGGATTGGGGGAATAATGCATTACTTTGGGAATTGAAAGGAAGAGGTTCACAAGCATTGCGGTTTGGATACATGGACTCTTGTGCCACCCTGTGGTTAAGAAAATGAATTACATTTTAATAATTAATAAAATCGAATAATATATTTTCTTACTTTAAAATTGGAACTCACAGGATGTGACAGCTCCTTCAACCATTTACGCAGTTAAACAGACATAATATTCAACAATTTAATTCATATTTGTAAGATTCTTAAATACAACTTAAATATTTGTATGTGTTGTTATTTAACATGACGAACAAGAATCAGATGGGCCGTCAATTGTAAAGACATGGACGTATAGCTTAAACGTTTCTAGCGCTTAAATCGTTTCTAGCGCTCTATCAAAAATACTGGAAAAAAATGAATAATCAGATTAGCATAGGGCCAGTGCAATCAACAGTAGAGTTTGCAGCAGACCGAACCGTTAAACTGATTGCACAGGAAATACATTTCAAGCTGTCATGGCCGCTTGTCTCCTAAGCTAGCAATGCAATTCAAACTCAGGTAGTCGAAATATAAATGGAATACACAATATCGGTCCAAACGTCTGATAGTATTGCCACCACAGATACAATATATGGTATCGCTAGACATTTTAACGAAAAAGTTTAACCGAATTCTTTATAAGTTATCAAACCCGAGCTGTCAAAGAGCCAGCTAGCCAACTAGCTAACCGGTTAACCTATTTTGTCAAAGTAAACATTTGTTTTTTCGTCGAGCTTTCAGTTACCAAAAATGAAAACCGTTTTGATGGTAGCGGAGAAGCCTTCGTTGGCTCAGTCGATTGCTAAAATACTTTCCAAAGGTAAGTAAGTATTTCAGGGTTGCTGGAATAGACCCTATTCCTATACATAGGCATTTACTTGCCAACGACTACGTTTTCCGAAAGTGTAGGTTTCACATGGAGGTTAACTAGTCAAGATATGGGCTCCTAATCTTTCTGGAATCGTTGTCCTTATTTATAACTTTTTGGATTTATTTCTCACGAATTTGATTTCTGGATAAACCCTAATAATAAGTGTCAAGTCAAGTGACATGAACTTTGGGTTTAACTTGTGTTCAACCTCTAACATTGAACTGCTTTTGTGTGATGGGGACCAAAGGCTTGTAGTGAGCCTTCCTTAACTCACAAATGTATGACATGTAGCTTGTGGTTGGCATGAGCACTAAAGAGGCACACTTACCAAATGGTTTGATGAAAAATGCCTTTTATTTCTGTACGATGTCAAGCTGTTAGCAGATGTTTCTTTTCAGACATTTCTAATATTCCGGCAAACATTTCAAGAAAGGCTAACGATGGCTAACTGGTACCCCTCTCCTCTTCCAGTTTCGGCATGCATACAACAAAAGTACAAGTATTCCATTTTATTCAAAATAAATGAATAATTAACTTTTCACTCCACGCTCTCTAGCATCGATCTATCTCTGGAGGTTGCGCATATGCATGCAATTCGTATTTCCTCGTACTCCAGGGTCAGTAGGTTGCATTTGTGGGTTTTCGACAGGATGGGTATCTTCATGGTGATGGGGACTGTCACCAGGCTGTCATCACTCATCACTTTGCTATGGCAGGAATGATGAGTCAGGCAGTGGGCTTCGTAGATCACACGTGTGTTTCCTCCCTGACTGAACTTTGGCCTGGACAATAGATTTAAGAAGGCAGAAGAAGAAGAGATTGTAGTTTTAAATATTCGTAGCAGTCTATTCAGTGGTTGATCTCTCACAGGATTTAAACAGGAGGTTGACGTAAATGTTTATTTATTTGTGAGGGCAATAATGAAGCACTTGATCGTGATGATGAATGATAGTGATTCTAATACTAGTTGTTTGGAATATGATCATTCTCGCTACTCACACATAACTCCATGGTGCTACGCTGCGTTCGTTGAGGCGGTCTTGGTGAACCACCAGCTTGCTGATGCCACCCAGACTGAGATCGCTGGTGTTCTCATCCACACACATGTAGTCTTGATCGTTGCCTAGGCAACGCTGCACGACCAGCAGGCACAGGAGAAGGAGGCGAACGAGCTGACGGGATGGAGAACAACCGCAGTTGAATGTCTCTGTGGGGGGCTAGGGTTAGGGTTAGGGTTAGGGTTTAGGTTGAATGTCTCTGTGGGGGGCTAGGGTTAGGGTTAGGGTTAGGGCTAGGGTTAGGGTTTAGGTTGAATGTCTCTGTGGGGGGCTAGGGTTAGGGCTAGGGTTAGGGTTAGAGTTTAGGTTGAATGTCTCTGTGGGGGGCTAGGGTTAGGGTTAGGGTTAGGGTTAGAGTTTAGGTTGAATGTCTCTGTGGGGGGCTAGGGTTAGGGTTAGGGTTAGGGTTAGAGTTAGGGTTAGGGTTAGGTTAGAGTTTAGGTTGAATGTCTCTGTGTGGGGTTAGGGTTAGAGTTTAGGTTGAATGTCTCTGTGGGGGGCGGGTTAGGGTTAGGGTTAGGGTTAGGGTTAGAGTTTAGGTTGAATGTCTCTGTGTGGGGTTAGGGTTAGGGTTAGGGTTAGAGTTTAGGTTGAATGTCTCTGTGGGGGGCTAGGGTTAGGGTTAGGGTTAGGGTTAGAGTTAGGGTTAGGGTTAGGGTTAGGTTAGAGTTTAGGTTGAATGTCTGTGTGGGGTTAGGGTTAGGGTTAGGGTTAGGGTTAGAGTTTAGGTTGAATGTCTCTGTGGGGGGCGGGTTAGGGTTAGGGTTAGGGTTAGAGTTTAGGTTGAATGTCTCTGTGTGGGGTTAGGGTTAGGGTTAGAGTTTAGGTTGAATGTCTCTGTGGGGGGCGGGTTAGGGTTAGGGTTAGGGTTAGAGTTTAGGTTGAATGTCTCTGTGGGGGGCGGGTTAGGGTTAGGGTTAGGGTTAGAGTTTAGGTTGAATGTCTCTGTGGGGGCGGGTTAGGGTTAGGGTTAGGGTTTAGGTTGAATGTCTCTGTGGGGGCGGGTTAGGGTTAGGGTTAGGGTTAGAGTTTACATTGTTAGAGTTTAGGTTGAATGTCTCTGTGTGGGGGGGGGCGGGTTAGGGTTAGGGTTAGGGTTAGAGTTTACATTGTTAGAGTTTAGGTTGAATGTCTCTGTGTGGGGGGGGGGCGGGTTAGGGTTAGGGTTAGAGTTTACATTGTTAGAGTTTAGGTTGAATGTCTCTGTGTGGGGCGCGGCGGGTTAGGGTTAGGGTTAGGGTTAGAGTTTACATTGTTAGAGTTTAGGTTGAATGTCTCTGTGTGGGGCGCGGCGGGTACACAGGCCTGCTCACAACACTTCAGTAGATTTGGGGGCAGAATGAGTCGGACAGGAGGTTTGTCACTTGGACTGAGGCAGTAGAGGAACTGGGGAGGAGGAGCTGGCATTTGTTGGCTTTTCATTTTGTTGTCCTTTGTTAAGACCACTCACACACACACGCACACACACGCAATAACAACTCTAGCCCTTTACCATCCTCTAATGGACATTCCAATTGGTTTTGTTTGAGGATTTAGACAATTTTCACCTGACCTTTGATGAAAAAATAAGAAATTGTTCTGTTCAAACTAAGTGAATGATATAATAATGTGAAAACTTCCCAAAAGTATAAATGAAATGAATCTAGATCATTCATGTCGTCATCACCATTTTTCACACTGAGCAAAGTATATATATTTTTTCCAAGTCAAGCCGCTCATTTGAATTGATTGGCACATGATTTAGCATCTAGTAAAGTAATATAATATTATTACTGCTGCAAAGGATTCTTGCTATGGCATAGGAGCCATGTGAGATTCTCTAAGGCCACATCAAACATAACACTACAGCGGTCAATCTGTATCCATATAAAATATAACATTACAGCGGTCAATCTGTATCAATATAAAACATAACACTACAGCGGTCAATCTGTATCAATATAAAACATAACATTACAGCTGTCAATCAGTATCAATATAAAATATAACATTACAGCTGTCAATCAGTATCAATATAAAATATAACACTACAGCGGTCAATCTGTATCAATATAAAATATAACATGACAGCTGTCAGTCTCGGTCTGTATCAATAGGAAATATAACATTACAGCTGTCAGTCTATATCAATAACAAATATAACATGACAGCTGTCAGTCAGTCTTTGAGTCTACATGGATAGGTTGCTGTAGCATCAGCTGGCAGCAGGGCGGGCCTCTCACCTGGAGTTGCTGCATGATGGGGATCAGGTTGAGATGGGGATCAGGTTGAGAAGGGGCTGCAGAAGCTTTGGGCGTCTAGTAGGAAGGCTGGCTGGCTGTTGGTCTTGTTGGCTTGTTGGTTGGCTTTGAGCTGGCTGCTCGCAAAGTTGTTTTATTAAAAGCCTAAAAGTTCTGCTTGTTCTTCTCCGCGGGTAATGTCTCCTCTCGTGGTCTGGGAGTGGGTCAGCGTGTCCCGACGTTATCTGGAGCCATACTTATGCAGCGGGAGCTGAACGGGGGGTGGTGTGGGGTTGGTCCGTCATTGACTGGCCATCACAGTGCCCCTCCATTAGCATATAGCCTCGAGAAGTGCATCTCATTACACGGCCACGTCACCGCCCCGCCAGGTAGCACAAAGACAATGGAGGACAGGCATCCTAGTGACGGGAGGCCTCCTATCTCTCGATGGCCGTCCATGACTGCCGGTTTGGCTCCCATCAGGATGGGTACTGGGGGAGCAGTGGTCAAAGCCTGGACCTTGCAGGGGAAAGTTCGAACCGGAACATCGCGACGTGCTTCATGAAACAGGAAGTCGGCTATGAGCCCCAGGGGAACTTTGGCTGCTGGCCTCGTCTAAAGCCATTTGAATCACCAATGTGTTTTAAATGTGTATTAAATATGCACTACATCTGACTGGCTTTGCCTTGACTTTTATCATTCAGACATTGGTTGGTGTTCTTAAACTCTAATGCTTGTGTTGAATATTGTATTGTACTGTATTTATGTCCTGTTGTATTATATACCGGCCCTTTACTGTACCTGATATACCTTCCTATATATAATGTTCGTATCACTATTTATTGCTGTACAATGTGCACTTTACCGTTATTTTGCACCTATCTGGTTGGATGCCAAACTGTATTTCGTGGCCTCTGTACTCTGTGCAATGACAATACAGTTGAATGTAATCTAATGTAAGCTAATCTAACATTGAGTTGATGTGGGTTGTATCCACTGAAATGCTAGGGACCTGACCATCATGGATTCTATGTTCCCTGTTCTCCTAGGAACCTGCTCAAGCCGCAAAGGCCTCAACGGAGCGTGCTCTGTGCACGAGTACACAGGCACCTTCCAGGGTCAGAACGTGCGCTTCAAGATGACCTCTGTCTGTGGTCATGTGATGAGCCTGGACTTCATAGGTAGCCCCGCCCCTCAGGGCTAGTCACTGTCCTATATTCATCACCAAAGAACATTTCATTGGTTACAGCAGGAATATAACTAGGCTTTAGACCAATGGGACTTTAAAACTAAGCCATAAAAAAGATGATAATGAATGGGTCACATATCTTGCCTGCTTAGCCCTGCTTAGGGTGCCTGCTTATGGTGCCTGCTTAGCCCTGCTTATGGTGCCTGCTTAGCCCTGCTTATGGTACCTGCTTATGGTGCCTGCTTAGCCCTGCTTAGCTCTGCAGTGAAAAACAAGATCTCCCTGTGTCGTTGTCTCTCAGGGAAGTACAACAACTGGGACAAGGTGGACCCAGCAGAACTCTTCAGCCAGGCTCCTACTGAGAAGAAAGAGGCCAACCCCAAACTCAACATGGTCAAGTTTCTACAGGTCTGTCTGTCTGTCTGTCTCAGTCAGTCAGTCAGCCATCTAGACATTCAGTCAGTCAGTCAGTCAGTCAGTCAGTCAGCCAGCCAGTCAGTCTACCTGTCTTCCTACCTACTAAAGGGGTCTATCTCTCTCTCTTTGTTCCCAGGTGGAAGGCAAAGGCTGTGACTACATTGTTCTCTGGCTGGACTGTGACAAAGAAGGGGAGAACATCTGCTTTGAGGTAACCATAGCAACATCACAGTTACTACGGCGACGTCGTTGTTTAGCAACAAGACTCCCCTGTAGGGCCTAGCAGCACACCCACCAATTAGCTCTCTTTCTTCCAATCACATGACCCAGTAACTAACCTGTGTTCAATTCCAAAAAAACATACCTTTGACATGATCCTTGTGTTACCCTACGTCTTAGGTCATGTTATTTTTGATTAAACAAAGCCATCTGAAACATCAGCTCACGCTGTTCATGTTGTTAACCTTGACAAGCGAGTTCCTTAATCGATGAAGGGAGTGGATCTTTCCCACATAGACGTAGCCCCAGGCTGCCTCCCCAGCTACGTGACCACCCAGGGTTGTGTTCCTCCCTGTCTGCAGGTTGACCAGCCAGGGTTCTGTTCCTCCCTGTCTGCAGGTGCTGGACGCGGTCCAGCCGGTGATGAGCCGACCCTACGGAGGGGAGCGGGCCGTGTTCCGGGCCAAGTTCAGCTCCATCACTGACACGGACATCTGGAGCGCCATGAACCGCCTGGGGGAGCCCAACCGGAACGAGGCGCTGTCTGTGGACGCTCGGCAGGAACTGGACCTCCGCATCGGATGTGCCTTCACCCGGTACATATAGAACAATATACAACATATATATTACAATATATATATATATATATATATATATATATATATATATACCTGTGCCTTCACCCGGTACATATAGAACAATATACAACATATATATTAGAATATATATATATATATATATATATATATATATATATATATATATATATATATATATATATATACCTGTACCTTCACCCGGTACATATAGAACAATATACAACATATATATTAGAATATATATATATATATACCTGTGCCTTCACCCGGTACATATAGAACAATATACAACATATATATTAGAATATATATATATATATATATATATATATATATATATATATATATATATATATATATTTTTATATATATATATATATATATATATATATATATACACCTGTGCCTTCACCCGGTACATATAGAACAATATACAACATATATATTACAATATATATATATATATATACCTGTGCCTTCACCCGGTACATATAGAACAATATACAACATATATATTAGAATATATATATATTCTCACCACCTGCATGCCTATGGAAGTGTTTGTGTGTGCAGTGTCTGGACCTATGAAGAGTCTCCTTCCCCTATTCACTGATCAGTGGTGACCCCTGACCCCCCCACTTTGTCCTTCAGGTTCCAGACAAAGTACTTCCAGGGTAAATACGGTAACCTGGACTCGTCCCTCATCTCCTTCGGGCCCTGTCAGACCCCCACGCTGGGTTTCTGTGTGGAGCGACATGACAAGATCCAGTCCTTTAAACCAGAGACCTACTGGATCCTACAGGCCAAGGTAAGCAACACCCACCAGGGGAATATAGAGTCCAGGGTCCTATCACAACACCCGCTGAGTCCAGGGTCCAATCACAACACTCGCTTAGTCCAGGGTCCAATCACAAGACCCGCTGAGTCTGGGGTCCAATCACAACACAACAAATACCCTGACTAAAAGCCCAACATTCTAAAGTTGGCAGTTATTTTTCAAAATGTTCTCTGAGAAAAGAACTGATAGACCTAAGAAGGGCCGGTAACACTTTGAAGTCTAAACCATCCTCACAGACTAGGACAAACACGTCAGACATTGTTTACAAAGAGTTGCCTTGGCATAAAACATATGGAACATGCTTTTCAATAAAGGTGTATATATACATATAATACATGAAAATTGGCTCGCTGACATCCAAATAATTATGACTCTATTATACAAAATAAAAGTCTACAAAGTTAAAACTAGAAAACAAAGTTTTTGTGCCACCTTTTGTTTCAAATAGTCATCACCATTTATCTAGTTCTGTTTGTCAATCAATGCAAATCTGATTTGTTAACTAGGTTTTAAAGTCGACAGCACTTTTTTGTGTGCGTGTGTGTGTGTGTGTGCGCGCGTGCGTGTAGGTATTCCGAGGGAAGGACACCCCCCTGACGTTGGACTGGGACAGAGGGAGGGTGTTTGACCGCGACGTTGGACAAATGTTTGTGAACATGACCAAAACATCGAGAGATGCTGTGGTAGGAGAACCCTGCCCCCATGCATCAGGGACCTTTCAGACCTACCAGCCAAGCCCCAGATTACCACTTTAGCTTTTATTATGCGGTTTTATCTAACTTGGTTTTTTTTGTATACATATACAGCACCTTGTAACATTTTTCTTGAAAGGCACTTTATTAATACATTTACAATAAATTATATTTATATTACATTACGTGAGACAGATTATTCACTTCAATGGGATATTTCCCCTTCTGGTTGGATAGTGGAATTCATTTCCCATGTGGCGTTGGATAACTGCACTACATTTTACGAGCTCCTTAAGTCAGCCACAATACTGTCTGGTGACTGTAAGAAGGACACTGGACACTGTGAAGAGTGACGGGGACGTGAAGCGTTTGGTTTTTGCCCTGTTGTTTCTCCTCCCCACCTCTAGGTGGAGTCGGTGAGCAAGAAGGAGAAGGCCAAGCAGAGGCCCCAGGCCCTCAACACTGTGGAGATGCTGAGGGTGGCCAGCTCTTCTCTAGGTGAGACCATTGGGTAATAACATCAGGGGGGGGGGGGGGGGGTAACGTCTGAAGGGTAACCTCTGGTGAGTACCCTTTGGGAGTACCCTCTGGGCAGTACCTTCTGGGCAGTACCCTCTGGATACTAACCTCTGGGCACTAACCTCTGGGCACTAACCTCTGGACAGTAACCTCTGGGCAGTAACCTCTGGGCAGTACCTTCTGGGCAGTACCCTCTGGATACTAACCTCTGGGCACTAACCTCTGGGCAGTAACCTCTGGACAGTAACCTCTGGGCACTAACCTCTGGGCACTAACCTCTGGGCAGTAACCTCTGGGCAGTAACCTCTGGACAGTAACCTCTGGGCAGTAACCTCTGGACAGTAACGTCTGGACAGTACCCTCTGGACAGTAACGTCTGGACAGTAACCTCTGGGCAGTAACCTCTGGACAGTACCCTCTGGACAGTACCCTCTGGACAGTACCCTCTGGACAGTACCCTCTGGACAGTACCCTCTGGACAGTAACCTCTGGACAGTAACCTCTGGACAGTAACCGGACCAACGTCCCCAGTAGAAGTTGGCTGTCTGGGTGTTGCACGTTTCCAATCTTCCACAACCATTAAACGTGCCGTAGTCTTCTTTCAACCAGTCGGTGGCCGCACAAGTCGGATTTCATACAGAAACACAAACTTTAAGAAGTTTGCGATCACGTTTTTTCCCCCTTTTTTTATGCTGGGCTTTTGGAGTTGGAGTTTATCAATTAGTTACGTCCGATGTCCAAGTACATTGTTTTTTCATCCGAAAAATAAGTATTTTGTCTGGTTCTTCCTTAAGTTTATTGTAGCTAGCATTCTCTCTAGCAAGTACAATGTTTTGACAACTTTCTTTGCTCTTAAATTATAACTTTTAATTTTTATTTATTTATTTTTTTTTATACTTGACTTTGTCAAAATGACTTTGCATAGCTGTTACTTAATAATTGTCCAAGGCTACATTTTTATTTATACAGTTGTGACGTCAATGGTCAACCAATTAGCATTTCATGGTACGGGGTTTGGTACGGGGAGTAGACTATGGAAATTACCTTCATCCAGCCTTGATGAACAGCGGGGACATTAGGATAATGGATTCTGTTAAGCTGCAAGATGCAACCACTTCCCAATAGAGTGACGTCATTCTTGTATAAAAGAAGAGTCTTTTAAAAGTTTCCTCAAAACATACTTCTATAACACAAGCATTTAGATTGGTCTAGATTGTTTTTAGTTGTAACTACCTTTTCAATCTTTATTTAATTATCTGTTTATGTTTATACTGTTGATACGTGCTGTACAAATACCTCAGTCACTATGAATTATTGACGTGTGTCTTTGCGTTGTTGAGGTATGGGACCACAGCACACCATGCAGATAGCAGAGCGCCTCTACATCCAGGGGTACATCAGCTACCCTCGCACAGAGACCACCCACTACCCTGAAAACTTTGACCTGAAGGGGACACTGAGACAGCAGGCCAACAACCCCTTCTGGGCTCAGGAGGTACACACACACACACACACACACACACACACACACACACACACACACACACACACACACACACACACACTCAGTCAGACACACACACTCAAACTCACACACACGTGTCAAACTGTGTTTTGTATCTCAGGTGAAAACGCTGCTGGCTGAAGGACTGAACCGACCCAGGAAAGGATCTGACGCTGGAGACCACCCACCCATCACCCCAATGAGGGCCGCCTCCGAGGGGGAGCTAGGTCTGTCCCCCTCCTACACACACACACACACACACACACACAAAATAATATTTGAGTACCTCCACTGAGAACATAAATACAAACATGTATCTTTCTAAAATCGCTTTACCTTAAGTTTGTTTCAATTTCTACATTCTGCCTGACAAAAAATAAATAAAAAAAGTCAACATTCATTCGATTTATTTACATTTTTGAGTGAAATGTCTCTTTAGCCCACTGTGACTTCCTGTCCATGCTGCTGTAACAGGAAGTGACGGCTGGCGTCTGTACGAGTACATCACGCGTCACTTCATTGCCACCGTGAGCCAGGACTGTAAGTACCTGCAGACCACCATCCAGTTCACCATCGGCACTGAAGGGTTCTCCTGCAGCGGGAAGACTCTCATATCGCCCGGTAAGGTCTGAACCATCGTTGGATCAGGTCTGATGGAAACCTTTTGTATTGTGTGTGGCTTCTAACGTTGTTACACTGTGTGTTGTCACTGACTGTACCCCCCCCCCCCCCACAGTGTCTCATAGTTTACCACAGAGGGTATCGCCCCCCCAACACCAGGCCCTGTCTCCTAGTTTCAACGTGGCCTTGTTCTCTAGGGTTCAGAGGTCATACCCTGTCCCGTGGCCTTTGTCCTAGTTTTAACGTCATGTTGCCCCTAGGGTTCACGGAGGTCATGCCCTGGCAGGGGGTCCCTCTGGAGGAGGCCATGCCGCTGTGTGAGAGGGGGGAGAGGTTCACCGTGGACGAGATCAAACTGGTGGAGAAACAGACCTGTCCTCCAGACTACCTCACTGAGGCCGAACTCATCACCCTCATGGAGAAACATGGCATAGGTGAGAGAGAGAGAGAGAGAGAGAGAGAGAGAGAGAGAGAGAGAGAGAGAGAGAGAGAGAGAGAGAGAGAGAGAGAGAGAGAGAGAGAGAGAGAGAGAGAGAGAGAGAGAGAGAGAGAGAGAGAGAGAGAGAGAGAGAGAGAGAGAGAGAGAGAGAGAGAGAGAGAGAGAGAGAGAGAGAGAGAGAGAGAGAGAGAGAGAGAGAGAGAGAGAGAGAGAGGGTAATAGAGGAGGGGGTGAATACATATCCCAGAAAACCACCCCTAGACCACCGGACCTCTGTAGATTTCCCCATCTTTAATTGATAGCATTTAAACTACCATGATATTAGATTATTGGTTTGACAAGTTCTGGTTATAGAATGACAATATGTAAATTAGGTACTGATGCCAGTATCCCAGATAAATCTGTAGTTTATTGTTATTAGATTTTTTTATCATTCAATTAGGTACTAATGCCAGTATCCCAGATAAATCTGTAGTTTATTGTAATCAAATTGTTAATAATTAAATTAGGTACTAATGCCAGTATCCCAGATAAATCTGTAGTTTATTGTAATCAAATTGTTAATAATTAAATTAGGTACTGATGCCAGTGTCCCAGGTAAATCTGTAGTTTATTGTAATCAAATTGTTAATAATTAAATTAGGTACTAATGCCAGTATCCCAGATAAATCTTTAGTTTATTGTAATCAAATTGTTAATAATTAAATTAGGTACTAATGCCAGTGTCCCAGATAAATCTGTAGTTTATTGTAATCAAATTGTTAATAATTAAATTAGGTACTGATGCCAGTGTCCCAGGTAAATCTGTAGTTTATTCTAATCAAAATGTTAATAATTAAATTAGGTACTGATGCCAGTGTCCCAGGTAAATCTGTAGTTTATTCTAATCAAAATGTTAATAATTAAATTAGGTACTGATGCCAGTGTCCCAGGTAAATCTGTAGTTTATTCTAATCAAAATGTTAATAATTAAATTAGGTACTGATGCCAGTGTCCCAGGTAAATCTGTAGTTTATTGTAATCAAATTGTTAATTATTTAATTAGGTACTGATGCCAGTAAATCTGTGGTTTATTGTTATTAAATTGTTCATCATTTCATTAGGTACTGATGCCAGTATCCCAGTGCACATCAACAACATCTGTCAGAGGAACTATGTCACTGTGGAGAATGGACGCAAGCTGCAACCCACTAATCTAGGCATCGTGCTGGTGCACGGCTACTACAAGACAGGTGTGTGTGTGTGTGTGTGCGTGTGCGTGTGCGTGTGCGTGTGCGCGCCTAATACACATGTACGTTTCCTTGTCGGAGACAACTTTACTTAGTGCTGTGTGTGTGTGTGTGTGTGTGTGTGTGTGTGTGTGTGTGTGTGTGTGTGTGTGTGTGTGTGTGTGTGTGTGTGTGTGTGTGTGTGTGTGTGTGTGCTCCCTCCAGACGCTGAGCTGGTCCTCCCTACCATCCGATCGGCGGTGGAAAAGCAGCTGACGCTCATCGCTCTGGGCAAGGCTGACTTCCAGCAGGTCCTCCAGCACACCCTGGACATCTTCAAGAGGAAGTTCCACTACTTCTACGACTCCATCGCCAGTGAGTCAGGCCCACAGCACCCCCTATAGGAGGACAGAGGGAGAGGAAGGGCTGGAACTACGTCTACATCAGACCCACAGGGAGGAGGGGAGGGAGAGGGAGGGAAATTATTCCTCTCACTGTTTGCCTGTCTCCCTCTTACTTTCTGCCAGTCTCCCTATCACTGTCTGTCTGTCTGTCTTCAGGTATGGATGAGCTGATGGAAGTTTCCTTCTCTCCCATCGCGGCCTCAGGAAAGCCTATGTCCCGCTGTGGCAAGTGTCACCGCTTCATGAAGTACATCCAGGTGAAAGAACAAAGAACAACAATAAACAATTAACATGAACAAATAACAACAATAAACATAAACAAATAACAACAATAAACATAAATGAATAACAACAATAAACATACATGAATAGATATGTCACTGCTTTATGAATTACATCCAGGTGAAAGAACAAATAACAACAATAAACATAAACAAATAACATTAATAAACAGAAATAACAACAATAAACAAACAAATAACAATAAACATACACATTTAGATTTTGATAATGTTGCAAAAACAATCTTTACCTACCTATATTGATCATTCTTGTTTGTGTGTGCCTGTCTATCTGTCATCTACTTTTCTACCTGTGTCTCTGTCTGTCTGTCTGTCTGTCTGTCTGTCTGTCTGTCTGTCTGTCTGTCTGTCTGTCTGTCTGTCTGTCTGTCTGTCTGTCTGTCTGTCTGTCTGTCTGTCTGTCTGTCTGTCTGTCTGCACAGGCCAAGCCCAGTCGTCTGCACTGCTCCCACTGTGATGAGACGTACAGCCTGCCCCAGAATGGAGCCATCAAGCTGTACAAAGAGCTCCGCTGCCCCCTGGACGAGTTTGAGCTGGTCCTCTGGACCTCAGGCTCCCGGGGGAAGAGCTACCCTCTCTGCCCCTACTGCTTCAGCAACACCCCCTTTAGGGACATGAAGAAAGGTAGGGATGTGTGTGTGTGTGTGTGTGTGTGTGTGTGTGTGTGTGTGTGTGTGTGTCTGCCTGTGTGTCTTTGTTGTCACAGGTTCGTTGTCACAGGAAGGTTGTGTATTGAAATTCTCGGTGTGTGTGTGTGTGTGTGTGTTGATGACCATTAAAGTATTGATTATTATTTTCATCGATCATAGAATGTACCATGAATATACAGATATAACAGAATGGATCATAGAATGTACCATGAATATACAGATATAACAGAATGGATCATTGAATGTACCATGAATATACAGATATAACAGAATGGATCATTGAATGTACCATTAATATACAGATATAACAGAATGGATCATAGAATGTACCATGAATATACAGATATAACAGAATGGATCATAGAATGTACCATGAATATACAGATATAACAGAATGGATCATAGAATGTACCATGAATATACAGATATAACAGAATGGATCATAGAATGTACCATGAATATACAGATATAACAGAATGGATCATTGAATGTTTTCATCAACCTTTACTCCGATGCCCCCCCTCATCCTCCTATCCTCCTCTCCTCCTCTCTCTCCCTCCTCCTCTATCTCCCTCCTCTCCCTCCTCCCCTCCCTCCTCCTCTCTCCTCCTCTCCCTCCTCCTGTCTCTCTCCTCCTCTCCCTCCCTCCTCTCCTCCCTCCTCCTCTCCCTCCTCCTCTCTCTCTCCTCCTCTCCTCTCCCTCCTCCTCTATCTCCCTCCTCTCCCTCCTCCTCTCTCTCTTCTCCTCTCCTCTCCCTCCTCTATCTCCCTGCTCTCCCTCCTCCTCTCCCTCCTCCTCTCCCTCCTCCTCTCCCTCCTCCTCTATCTCCCTCCTCTCCCTCCTCCTCTCCCTCCTCCTCTCCTCTCCTCCTCTATCTCCCTCCTCTATCTCCCTCCTCTCCCTCCTCCTCTCCCTCCTCCTCTCTCCTCCTCCTCTCCCTCCTCCTCTCTCTCCTCTCCTCCTCTCCCTCCTCCTCTCCCTCCTCCTCTCTCTCTCCTCCTCTCCCTCCTCCTCTCTCTCCTCCTCTCTCCTCCTCTCCTCTCCCTCCTCCTCTCCCTCCTCCTCTCTCTCCTCCTCTCTCTCAGGTATGGGCTGTAATGAGTGCACCCATCCGTCCTGTCAGCACTCCCTGAACTCACAGGGGATTGGTCAGTGTGTGGAGTGTGAGGGCGGGGTTTTGGTTTTGGATCTGGGGTCCGGTCCTAAATGGAGGATGGCGTGCAATAAGTGCAACGTGCTGGTGCACTTCTTTGAGCACGCGCACCGTGTACAGGTAAGGAAGAACGTCACACACACACACACACACACACATCAAATCATAACACGCGCATCAAATGATTACACACGCTGCACACATTGAATTATTACACATACAACACACATCAAATCATTACACACGACACACACTTCTCAACACACACATCATAATGCATGTCAACACAACACCTCACACACGTCAAATCACAACACACCAGTAACAACACTGCAGCAACATGAGGTCCTACATTTAAGTTCACTTTCTTAAAGTAAGAAGCAGACCTGCTGCTGCTTAATAGCTGAACATTAACTTGCCATTTAATGAAAGCTTTGTTTTATGGTCTATTTTAGTTCAACCGTCCAGCTGCAGTTCATCCGTCCAGATGTTTATTTTGTCTAGAATCAAATCTAAATAGACTCTACTGAATTGAATAGAAGTGTCGTTCCAAAGACTTGCCTTCAGTCTTCTGTACACTGGTGTAGAGTAGGGAAGAGATGGTTGGTGTGTTGTGTTTGTATGGGGAATGTGGTACTCTGGGCTGGTCTGTGCTGGGCTGACACTGGTGGGTATTGTAGTTTATTTGGCCAAGACAAATCAACAGTGTCTTCCTGTCTCTCATGATCCTTTCCCTGTCTCTTTTTGTTCCCTTCTTTCTCCTCCCTCTTTCTTAACCCCCCCCCCCCCCCTCTCGCTCTTCCTCTGCCCTCCATCTTGCCTGCTTCCCTTCCTTCCACTCTGCCCTCCATTTTGCCTGCCTCCCTTCCTTCCACTCTGCCCTCCATTTTGCCTGCTTCCCTTCCTTCCACCCTACCCTCCATCTTGCCTGCTTCCCTTCCTTCCACCCTGCCCTCCATCTTGCCCGCGTCCCTTCCTTCCACTCTGCCCTCCCCTCCACAAGGTGTCGCTGGAGAGCTGTGATCTGTGTGAGGCGTCCCTGGTGGCGGTGGACTTCAACAAGACACGCTCTCCGCTGCCTGACGGAGAGACGCAGCACACTGGCTGTGTGTTCTGTGACCCCGTGTTTCAGGACCTGGTGGAACTCAAACACGCTGCCATGAAACATCCCAGCATGCACAGGGGTGGGAGGCGGGGTGGGCGGGGCAGGGGGAGGGGCCGACGAGGAAACCCCAAGAAACCCAAAGACAAAATGGCGGCTTTGGCTGCTTACTTTGTGTAGGAACTGTTGCATGTTTATGGCCGCTCTGTCTTCCTCAGTTTGACCATTATGATATCATGACCAAATAAATATTTCCGTGTTTTTTTTTTTACAAAAAAAAAAAAATGTTGTCTTCCTGGTTGTATAATTTGCTTGGGGATGGTGTGCTTATCTGTTTTTTTAAACCATTTTCAGTAATCAATTTGACCCTTTTACTAAGCCCTCATTCGTCCATTCATATATGCATCAATTTGCTAATTAAATGATGGGCTGTATTTTAGATTTTCTAGGTTACTCCATTGGTATGTGTGTTTTTCGTTAAAATAATTTCGAATATGAATTAAAAACAACACACTCCGAGGGGAAGGCGAAGGACATCTCGCACGTAGTCATGCGCTCTTTTCCAGACTACTGAAAAAAAAAATGTATGTATGAATTTATGGAATATTTAAAAATGTTGTCAGTCACTGGCATGTTGTTGAGTTGAATTTGTTTCTGTTGCCCGAGAAAAGAAAAAAATTAAAACTAGTCGGTTTTTCTTAAATTAATTTTGGGCTTGATATACAGAAACTAGAGAATAAGTTGTTTATTTAGCAATTTCTGATTAAGTAATTCATATTCGGACATACTATTAAAGAAAAATACACGGGCCAACATTATTACATAGTTCAAATTTTAAATAGATTTGGAACACAGGATGGTAAGCGCCTGCCCTGGGCTGGCTAGTGTATTGTCTTGCCTTTCAAATGTATTACAGAAATAGCCATACACATTACTGGAAAGCTCCTTTAAATAGGAGGCGGGACATAAGGAAAGACAGACATGCACCATGTCGAATAGGATTGCCTTGGTCCGAAATTGTGACAGTCTGCGCAGTTCACGGATATCTGATTTTGACAGCATGTACTATTGAAGCGAAACATATTTTTAAACAGTGCGGAAAAGCAACAATATGTACTTTTCCTACTGCGCATTTACATATCTGTTATTTTTTTAATTTTTCAAAACTGCCGAGATTTGCAACACAATTTGGGAATCTTTGAACTAAGCAAACTTCCATACTTTCTTGGTTTGAACTCTTTTGTGTCGCCGTTGTAAGGGCGTGTTACTCGGGACAGCCTTTTGGTGTGCAGGACATGAATGGTGCGTGTTATTACAATATCTAAGGTAAGTTGCACACTGTTAGCTTGTAATCGATTCAAAGCGAGATATGTGCAATATGCGAGAGTATAAACTACTCTTTTGTTCAGTCGCG
This sequence comes from Aplochiton taeniatus, assembly GCA_017639675.1. Classification (NCBI taxonomy): domain Eukaryota; kingdom Metazoa; phylum Chordata; class Actinopteri; order Galaxiiformes; family Galaxiidae; genus Aplochiton; species Aplochiton taeniatus. Next base: position 17,406,177 of record CM030185.1, on the reverse strand, counting down.
AGTCCACGCTAGCCTATTGTTCGTCCGCTTTTTGTTTTATTGTGCCACGAAACAGAAATATAGTAACAACACCACGCGCTGTAGCAGCTGAATGATTCATTCATACCCAATAATGTAACCAATCAAATCAAAGTAATATTTTAAGTGCTGCCGCTTCACAGATGTGAAGTTGTTCTTCAAAAAATAGAGGTTTATCATCCAGTCAATAGGCCTATTTAATGCCTTCTGTGCACGTGAAACAGCTCTTCACTGTTAAATGTGGAGCTGAATACATGGCATTCATGTTTTCCTGTCGCAGTCATTACAGTAGGCCTACACAGTTTTGAATTGCTTTAATGGAAATCATATTTCGAACGACTCAAACTATATCCAATTGTTAAACAACATGTTTTGCACATCCTTTAAACACAAATGGGTGAAAAAGAGAACCTTAAAATACATTGATCCTGTGAATTTTGCAGAAAATAAATATCTAATAACATTTATAACAGGCTATAGGTTGTGTATTTCTATACACAGCGCTGGTTAAGATACAGTCTGATCAGATCTCCTGTTTGTTGTCCATTGCAAAGTAATTATGGGTAAATTTCAGACTGGCCCGATTGTTGCTGGCTGTTTCAAAATTACATGATAGTAGTTTTAAGATAAATGCCATGTCTTATCGTGATTTATAAATCTGTTTGGACTATGATGCAGAGCCTCATCAGCTCCTAAACGCTTTCTACAGTGACCAAACTATCCTAACCACTCAAGTTGGGTTTCAAAGTCATTTTTAATTTGTTACAAACCATGTATGATCACTTTTTTGTTGTTGTTGTACATCTCAAATCAAAATGCCGTTATTTTCTAGAATATTCAAGGGCTTGTTGGAGAGACACTTAAGGGCAAAGATACCCCTATCATTGGATTACCCTGACGGCCAACATCTCGACAGACCTCTCCCTGTCAGTGAACTTTGACCCCTGACCCCCCAGAGGTGAAAGATGAGCAGTACTGCTTCTGCCGTGGAGGAGGAGGCCAGGGCCTTTCTGGGAAGGTTCCTGGAGGAGTTCCCAGCAGCGTTGGGTCCTGATGCCCCTCTGCCAGTCAGTTCTGTCAGCCGCAGGGTCACCCTGGAAGAGCTGCATGGAGAGAGTCTGGATCTGGGACTGAGACTCCTGGCTGCTAGGTGAGACTACAGCCCTAGACCTGTTACTATGACTACAGCCCTAGACCTGTTTCTATGAACTACAGTCCTAGACCTGTTACTATGAACTACAGCCCTAGACCTGGTACTGACTGTGACTACAACCCTAGACCTGGTGCTGACTATGACTGCAGCCCTCGACCTGTTACTATGACTATAGCCCCAGACCTGATACTGACTGTGACTGTTGGTTGCTAGGTGAGGACTACAGGTTAGGAGTTTGACCTGGTTCTAAGATGACTGGTTGCTAGGTAACACTGTAGGTAGGTGAGAGGTTGCAGTTAGAGCTGGACCAAGGACTGCTGGGTAAAAAACAATACTTTTGTTCAGGGCTCATATGTGTGTATTACTATCTTCAATTTTTTTGATACCAACAAAAATGCAACAAAAAGTTACAGTGTTAGATACAGTATATGCACATGAGATACCCAGGCTGACACATGCCTTCTACAATCAAGGTAACACACAAGCACTCTGTTAAATATGAACCTAAGAAAGTCATTCGTGTTTACACAGGTAAAACAACGTTCTTTACACTGGCATGCTGGAGGAAGTATTCTCTATTGTGTATAAGTGACCTGTTAATGATTCTGTGTGTGTTTGTGCTGTGTTGTGGTGAGTGAATATGTCCTTGATTCTGTGTGTGTTTGCACTGTGTTGTGGTGAGGTCTCTGTGTGTTTGTGTAGAGGTAAGGTCTGTGTGTGTGTGTGTTTGTGTTGTGCTGAGGTATCTGTGTGTGTTTGTGTTGTTGTGAGGTCTCTGTGTGTTTGTGTTGTGGTGAGGTCTCTGTGTGTGTTTGTGTTGTGCTGAGGTCCCTGTGTGTTTGTGTTGTGGTGAGATCTCTGTGTGTGTTTGTGTTTGGGGAGAGTCAGTTGGTTGGTTAATGGTGTACTCAGTGAGCATTCCTCACATTCCAGAACGTGCAGCAGCAAGCTGATCCAGCTCCTATCTCTGTCTGGCCCTGTGCTGGGAAGGAGGGAGGAGGAGGAGGAGGAGGAGGAGGAGGAGGAGCAGGAGGAGGAGGAGGAGGAGGTTACACAGAGACAGAGACAGAGACAACCTGAAATAGATAGCATGATGGTAGATGTGTAGAACGAGAAGAGGAACTTACACCGCAGGCAGGGAGACAGGGAGACAGGGAGACAGGGAGGGTAGTGAGACAGACAGACAGGTAGGGAGACTGGCATGGTAGTAAGACAGGCAAACAGGCAAACAGACAAACAGAAATATAGAGTAAAAGAGAAGCAGGTGAAGGGATTAGATTCTCTGTATAAAACCCGTCAGTCTAAACTTGGGACAGTCAGGAAATGACCAGCTCCATTTTCTCCTGTATATCTGGGTTCTGGTAGTCAGGTGTGCACCACGCTGGTAAACAAACCTCTCCAAACTCTGTCGCCTATCAGAGAAGCCTCAGGAAATGTGCTTCCAGGCACTTCCTGTCAGAAAGACCTAATTTCCTCTTTCACCATTGTTCTACCAACTTCCTGTTGTCCCTCCCAAATGTGTTAAGCTGTCCACACAAACCAACGTGTGTGTGTGTGTGTGTGTCTTTCTTCTTTGTGTGTGTGTGTGTGTTGCTCTCTTCCCTGGCAGAGCCCCACCTCTGGAAATAAAATTGATAGATTTGTTATACATCTATCCTGATATTTCTGAACAGGACACAACCAGTCTTAGTCGTCCCTTACCTAAAGTTTTCATCTGTAGTCCAACTCAATGCAGTGGATAGTACCAAAGCTACTTTACTCTTGTGTGTGTGTGTGTGTGTGTCTGTGTGTGTGTGTGTGTTGTTCAGAAACGCCCCGTTAGCCCTGGCTGCCTCCATGTCCCATGCTGCCCTGGTAAACCTGCTGAAGGACGACCTTTCACCTTTCCACTGCCCCAAGGAGGATCAGAACCAGAACCAGGAAGAGGAACAGGAAGTAGTATGTAAGTGTTTCCTGTGCTTCTGGCCCACCCTGCTTTGGCCATGGTTGTCAGTATGGCTAGTGTTTATGTTGGGGCCGTTTTAGCGCCATATCAGGAAGTTGTTTTATTTTAGAGAAAGATAACATTTAACATTTATTGAATCATTATGGGTCCAAATACATCACTGAACCTATATCCTCCTTCAAAATGATTGCCTGTGATCTTAGTTTGATCTTCATCAGCAGCGGACAGCGCTGTGTCTTGTCGGTTTGCCAGTAGCTCAGTCTGTACGTGTTTGTTTGTCTCCCTCTAGTGGTCAAACTAGGGACTAACAGCCTTTGCTGCTGTTATTTTCATTTCTCCCTCTCTCTCCCTCTCTCTCTCTCTCTCTCTCTCTCTCTCTCTCTCTCTTTCTCTCTCTCTCTCTCTCTATAATTGACCTGCCACTCAGCCTCCTTTGCTCTGCCCCTTCCTCCCCAGTGCTCCAATCAGAGCCAAGCCAGCGTCTGTTCATTAACAAGCTCCGGGAAGTGGGCGTGGCCTGGCACCAGCGTCTTCCCAGTCCCTCCCTCCCGGCAGGAAGCCCCGCCCCTTCCCCCCTCTGCTCTGTTCACGCCATCCGGAACACCCGGAGGAAGATGGAGGACCGCCATGTGTCACTGCCGCACCTCAACCAGCTGGCGGCCATTAAGGTATAAACACACCAATCATCTATTAAGACCATTCTCTAACTGATTAACCAGCAGGCAGCCATTAAGGTATAAACACAGTAAACATTTATTAAGACCCTTCTCTAACTGATTAACCAGCATTAAGGTATAAACACACCAATCATCTATTAAGACCATTCTCTGACTGTTTAACCAGCATTAAGGTATAAACACACCAAACATTTATTAAGACCATTCTCTAACTGATTAACCAGCAATGAGGTATAAACACACCAAACACTTAAGACCATTCTCTAACTGTTTAACCAGCATTAAGGTATAAACACACCAAACAGTTACTAAGACGATGCTCTAACTATTTAACTAGCTTAAAGGTTTAAACTCACCAAAGACATGAAGCCACTTAACTGTTTAACTGTAAGGTTTGGTGTAAAACCCTTTGAGGATGTAGACATTCAGTTCATTCAAGTGACTCTAAGGCCTCATCTCACTAAGTCTACGTGTAAAACCAGACAGCAATCCAAATCCAATTGATGTAAATCTCTATTTTATAATGAATAATGTACCTTTCTTATAGTTCTATGTAGTGCTCAACTACAAAAGAAATGCCATGCGTCATGAAAGACGACTCTGACCCCTCCGTGCTCTCTACCCCCCCCTGCAGGACGGGGGTGTGCGGCGGTACTACGCTGTGTTCGACGGCCACGGGGGAGTGGACGCCGCCAACTTCGCCGCCCTCCATCTGCACGTCGCCCTCGGCCAGCAGGGGGCGCTGCAGAGCGACCCGGCCACCGCCTTTAAGAGCGCCTTCGCCGTCACAGACAACATGTTCAGGGTCAAGGCCAAGAGAGAGGTCTGACCCCTCAATTATGACCCTTATCCTATGACCCTTAACCTATGACCCTTATCCTATGACCCTTAACCTATGACCCTTATCCTATGACCCTTAACCCCCCCCCCCCCCCATGAAGGGACAGAGAAAGCACAATAAGGAGATGATTAGAAGAATTTAATCAGAGACAACTAGTCAGGTATTATTGAACCATTTTAGTTTCTTTGTAACTGTTTGTGTAGTAGCTTCAAACCCCCCTGAAGGCCAAGAGATAATCCATGTAGAGATTCAAACAGGAAAAAAAGAAAATAACTTTAAAATATATATTTAGCTAGGTGTTGAAATGGATTTCATTGATTTATTGTGTGTGTGTGTGTGTGTGTGTGTGTGTGTGTGTGTGTGTGTGTGTGTGTGTGTGTGTGTGTGTGTGTGTGTGTGTGTGTGTGTGTGTGTGTGTGTCCAGCGGCTGCGTAGCGGCAGCACAGGTGTGGCAGTGCTCCAAGAGGCAGAGCGTTTGACAGTAGCCTGGCTGGGAGACTCACAGGCGCTGCTGGTGAGACAGGGACACACAGTCACCCTGATGGAGCCCCACAAACCAGACAGAGAGGTGAGATACACACACACACACACACACACACACACACACACCAGACAGAGAGGTGAGACACACACACACACACACACACACACACACACACCAGACAGAGAGGTGAGACACATACACACACACACACACACACACACACACACACCAGACAGAGAGGTGAGACACACACACACACACACACACACACACGTTCACATGTGAATACTAAAGCACACGACACCTTTCCATTATTATGGTATGTTTGATAGAAAACACAGTCTCCCTCCTTCTGCTCCTTAGCAGTGTGTCTGTGGTTACCTGGTAGTTTCACTGGAATACACTGGAATGAATACAGTTCATTCTCTTGATTCTCGTGTGTGTGTGTGTGTGTGTGTGTGTGTGTGTGTGTGTGTGTGTGTGTGTGTGTGTGTGTATGTGTCTCACCTCTCTGTCTGGTGTGTGTGTGTGTGTGTGTGTGTGTGTGTGTGTGTGTGTGTGTGTGTGTGTGTGTGTGTCAGGATGAGAAGCAGAGGATTGAAGACCTGGGAGGCTGTATTACATTCATGGGCTGTTGGAGAGTAAACGGTACCTATGCTGTCTCTAGGGCTATCGGTGAGTCTCACACACACACACACACACACACACACACACACACACACACACACACACAGTAGCTGACCAGGAAGTGAATCCCGTCCTCTTCCTCCTCCAGGGGACTTTGACCAGAAGCCCTACGTGTCTGGCGAGGCCGACAGCTCCTCCCACAAGCTGTGCGGTGACGAGGACTACTTCCTGTTAGCCTGCGACGGCTTCTTCGACGCTGTGAACCCCTCCGAGGTACCCCAGCTGGTGCTCGGGGCGCTGAGGGAGTCCGGGGCCGCCGAGGAGGGGGTCCCGGAGGGGGCTGGGGTGGAGCCGTCGCGCCCCCCGGAGGAGGAGGAGGAGGAGGAGGGGGGGGGGGCTCCGCTGGGGGAGGGGGTGGCCCGAAAGCTGGTGGCCCACGCCAAGGCAGCCGGCTCCAGTGACAACATCACCGTCATGGTGGTGTTCCTCCGCCCTCCGGAACAGCTGCTGGCTCAGGACTGCAACGCCCAGGATGCACCGGGGCAATGAGGCAGGAAGTCATGTGGGGGGGGGGGGGGGGGGGGCCTTCTGGTAGTAGAAGAGGACTGCTTCCACATACTGCCACTAGATGTCGCTATTCTCCTGGTGCTAACATGGAGAACTAGCAGACTCCCCCACACACAGTGTGCCAAACTGAACACAGTCTTAACCCAGAACCCTCTGAGGACCACCTACGGAGGAGGGGAAAGTGAAAGTTTGTTTTCTAAAAACATGTCCTTTTTTTCTGGAACAGAAACTAATGAGCATGGACCCAGCCTGGCTTTTCCTGATTGATCTAAGTCAGGATTGGCTGTCTGAGGGAATGAAGAGGAGCGGGTTGAAGACATTGGATCAGGGTTCACACACCAGAAGACGTACTTGCCTTTTACATCCCCTTTTAATAAGCTCTAATATATTCACTTTTTCTGGAGCATGGGACTGACTGTCCACTGTTCCCACAAAGGAATCTCAGCCCTCACATCTCTGTTACTGTCTATGGAAATAGTCGAGTCATGCTTTTGCTTCCCAGAATGACTTGGCGTTAATATTCCTCTCTAAAGGCCTGTTCATATTGTGTTAATCCAAAAAAGGTATATATTTTTTTTGTTCATGTTTTCTATACCTCTTTTACCATAAATGTGTTGTCATAATTCCTCTAGTGGAGCTGATTGATGTATTATTGATTTGTCAGTATTTCTGTCTCAAACACGTTCTGTCACTCTGTCTGATATCAGTAAGACACTCTTTTTGTTGTTGAACAGTGTTGCTTGAACCAGACGGAGTTTGGCACAGGCAGTTACTTCTCCTGACATGTTGTTGTCAGAAGTATTAATGCAGCTTAAGACCAGAACATTTACACTGTGAGAATGGTCAGTGTTTCCGTAAGATAACTTCTCCTTCTTTGCACTGAATGATTCAATCTCCTGTGGTAAAGTTATGTTTACTTAGGCTCAAAACCCTATTGTATTGTTGTGCGTGTGTGTGTGTGTGGTTGTCCTGCTGCTGCGTCGCTTCCTCATTTCTCCTGTCTCCCAATTTAGCACTTTGGGGAAGTTTGTCTGCCATTATAACTCACCTCAGACATCTCGTCGACCAGTTACTGATTCAAACTCAGTTGCCCTGTCTTGGAAAAAGTGGCCACAGAACAGGGGCCTAGTGTTATGTCAGCTTTAACCCTTAACCTCCTGTATTCCTTCCCTGCTTTTCTTTATGATGTCATCAGTGTTCCTTTCCTTTCTCTTCATCACCCCTGACACAGTAGGCCGTGGCCTTCTGAAGTTACAGTCCAAAAGTTTTTTAACCAACTTTTATGGAATCTTGTGCGCCATATTCGACGTGTTAGTAGTGTGTGTGTGTGTGTGTGTGTGTGTGTGTGGGGGGACGGCATTTACTTGGATTAAAGTCAGGTTAAGGTTGAAGTTCAGCTTTTTATTGTTATACTTTATTTAACCAGGAAGACCCATTGAGGTACAAAACAATCTCTTTTCCAAGGGAGACCTGGCCAAGAATGCAGTTACAGTCATTTGTAGATGTAACGTTAACAGAACAAATTCAACAACAGTGAGGAATTCCTAAACACCTTTTCTTTAGTTCTAGATCTTGTTCCAGCAGCTTTTACTGTGATTTGCCCCTCTGTCGCCTCTTAGCCATCTGGACAGACGAAGGGGTCGCTCCGTTTCCTGGAAACAGAAGTGGAGTTGCTTAAGACGCCGTGTGTTTCTTTTGGGCTTCAGATATCAGGGAGCCGCTCTCCTCATGGCTCAGTTCCACTCTGGTGGAGGGAAAGCCCCCTGCCAAGATGGATACCGGACAGCAACCACTTTCACTTGTCTTCTGTTGACCATATTTACACTTCCTCAAATGAAAGACGGAGAGTGGAGGAGAGGAAAGAGGTTGAGCGTCTCATTTGACTCTTCATCTTGAGGGACTGCTGAGTGAGCTCATATTTGTTGAGGATGACCATACTGGTCTTGCGTGTGACAGTGAGCATGCATGTATTGTTAGTATGCTGGTGTGTTTTTTGTATGTAGTTGTGTGTTTGTTTTCTACTCTTTGTCAAACCAGACTATTTGACTCATTTCCTGTAAGCTATATTGTGTAGAGGCCTGCTCTTTGTTATTTTTAAGGGCTCATTCAGCTAAAAAAATAAACCATGCACTGAAAGCTGTTTTTGCGTGGTTGCCGTTCTGCATGTAATGCTGTATTATATTGATGTCATCCTCCATTAAATATGGTTGTGTTATTGATGTCATCCATCTTACGTTTTATGACTGAGGATTGCTGCTGTGTTTAATTATGTAATAAAACCGTTTTTTTTAAACTTGGCCCAATGTCTTTTTGGTTTCGTTTATTTCAGTCCATTGGGAGTCTATCTTTATGAAGACAGGCGGTAAAAAGGGGAAAACGTTAGGGGTCTTCATTAAAAATAAGGCTTTTGTAAAAGAAAAAAAACCCGGAATTTATCAGTATTGTTTATGTGTGAGCAAGCACAGAACAACACATCTCTTTATCGTTGGGGCACAAAAGCAGCCCCATATTGAATAGTCCCTGACAATTCCAGCCAATCGTTGCTGCTGTTCTCTCAGAGGCTGGGAATGCAGGAACATACCAGTCCCAAAGGACATGTGTACACAGCGTGAGCACATTTCACTGGGTAATAACATAGTGGTCAATTATGACATTTTTTCTCTGGTATCATATGATATGGAAACCATACATAAAGTGTGTGTGTGTGTGTGTATATATATATATAAACCACTTTCTCTGGGGAAGTGACCACGCTACACATTCAATAATGTGCTCATACAGTATAATAATTTGTTTCATTGCAGAACAATGATTTTGTCACTCGAGGTTGTGCTGTACGGCTCTGTGTGCGCTGCTAAGTTCTTTGTGTTGTATCTGAGTAGGAGCTGCCCGCCTGTCTGTCTGTCTGCCTGTCTATCTGCCTGTTTGCCTACCTGTCTGCCTGTCAGTCTGTTCGACTGGTATAGGGTTAATTTGACAACAATACAGAAATATACTTAAATCAAGTGCTTGTTTATTATTTTGGTCAATATAACAAGGCAAACTAAAACATATATACTAATTATATACACAACAGAAATAAAATAAAAAATCATGCAAACAACATTTAAGCAATGTACATTCCATGAATTACTTCTCTCACGAGATTAATTCGTGTTTTTTTGTACAATACACATATTGTACATATTTACATCAATATTTACAAGCAAGCAAACGTATCCAGAATCCTTTGACCAGATTCCCTCTCGTTAAGGAGGGAGATCAGTGAAGTGCGTTAGGCTCCGTTTCACTGGGGCTCCAGGGGTGACGTTCTCATTGTGTTAACCACAGGGGTGGTGTTGAGGTGAGGACGAGGGCTGGGGTTGGCCTGGTTCTTCTTAGCCTCCAATCTGAAACTGAACACACCATGTTCATATTACTATTAGACCCTGGAAAAGAGAGTGGTTATGCTCATAGATCAAAATCTTCATAACACCACGATATTTGTGTGATTATATATTTTTTGGCTGTTGACTCTTTTGAGGCATACCTCTCATTTGCTTTGGCAATGTAATGCTGGGATAACTTAGACTTCAGGTTCAGACATTTCCTCTCTCCGTTCTTCAGAAAGGCACTGAAACAGAGAAGAAAGTGGTTTAGTTGGTGGTGCCGCTATTTTCCCTGAAAGTGGTTTAGTTGGTGGTGTCGCTATTTTCCCTGAAAGTGGTTTAGTTGGTGGTGTCGCTGTTTTCCCTGAAAGTGGTTTAGTTGGTGGTGTCGCTGTTTTTGTTTGCGTTAGCCACGCTGTCTTTACTGAAGGGGGGTGGAAGGTCAGACACAGCAAAGTTACACCTCCACTTTTATGTCTACACAATCAAACAGATTGATCGTTATATTGTGAAATATTATAGTTTCAAGGAATTGTTAAGACCAAAACTATGGGGGCAGTGTTTACGTCTGATGAGCAATTCTGCTGATTGGTGTGTTTAACACTCTCTAGAGTCTAGACGGCTGTGCCAGACTGTGTTTGTCTGTGTTTAACACCCTGACAGACTGTGTTTAACACCCTGACAGACTGTGTTTGTCTGTGTTTAACACCCTCATGACTGTGTTTAACACCCTGACAGACTGTGTGTATGCCTGTGCTCCACACCCTCCAGACACTGTGCCTGTGTTCAGATCAAGTCCTCTAACCTCTACTTACATGATCTCGACCCGGGGGCAGGAGTTACTGGCCGGGTACATCACATACTTCTTCACCAGGTTGGGACGGAGGCGCTCCACTCCTGGGTCCAGGCACACACAGCTGAAACCTGCAAGTCTCTGTCCTGGAGAAACACACAGGCCGTTTAGTTTTTATGGAATTATAATACTAATAATGGTAATTTTACTACCATCACCACACCTACTATGTTTTGGCATTGAAGCTGTTTACTAACAGTTCCTGATATTACATCACACAATAACAATTAAAAAACACAAAACACACAAACACACAAAATATGTAAACATACAGTACTGTATTGTACTGCCAAAGTTTTAGGCAGGTGTGTAAAGTAAGAATGCTTTCAAAAATCGAAGGGTTAATAGTTTGTGTTGATCAATTAACTAAATGCAAAGTGAATGTACAAATGAACAATCTAAATCAAATAAATGTTTGCTGTGACCACTCTTTGCTTTCAAATGTTTGCCTAAAACTTTTGCACAATACTGTATAACACAATCAATATATAACACAATAACAATAATATAATATAATATATATAATACTCTATAATACTATGTGTTCAGTGTAAGTACCTTCTCCATGAAGCACCATGAGACAGAGCAGGGTTAGGAGGACAGCTGGGGTCATGGTCATGGCACTGCTTTAAGTCTCTTCTCAAGTCTCTCTCTTCAAGTCTCTCTTTAAGTCTCTCGTCTCAAGTCTCTCTCTTCAAGTCTCTCTTCAATGTCTTCTTTAGGAACTCTGGTAGCTGCAGGTGTTGAGATAATGAGTGGTGTGCTGTCTTGGCTGCTGAGTTTATATCCTGCCAGACTCCCATTCACTCACATTCACACCCCTCGAACTTCCAAATTTCACTCTTTCACTTTCGTTAACTCTTTAGACATAGTTGGGGCCACTTTCCCGTGGCTTCTGGGAAACGGCGACATTTACAATGAAAGCAGCGATTAATGGGCTCCTGCTGGGCGATTGCTTTCTCCAACCCTGCAGCATGACTGAACAGGGAGATCACTAAGTAAAGGTTACAATGAATGGAAAGACTCACTGCTTTTTCCTGCTTCAATCTGAGGCTTACTCAAAACACTGTACACCAGCCTACATGGCTGTTTGGACAATTCAATCATAAACATATATTATACATGACTAGTTTATACTTTAGTAGCATGGTTATTACTTAGATGATGCATAAAGTTGTCTTATATTCTATTCTATTCTATTCAACATGGCAATCATTTTGAAACTGCGATGTTCTCTGAATTTCTATCTTACTAACTGACAGACTGTTATAATTAAATATCAAGTTGGATCATTTGAAGCATTAAACAAACAGAATGCTCTTCAGGCAGACCTTAACCTGGGTTTGCTATCATCACACGTCATCCTTTAAGACTTACGTCTTAACAGACGTAACATAACAGATAACATGGATTTCATTTGAAGCCGGTTGTTTCCTCTTTCAGATTCACTTGTTTGTTCTTCTTTCTTTGCGCTCTTCCAGGGAAATCACTTTAGAGAAACAACTACTTCAGAGGAAATGACCTTCGACCCAGCGATTGTTGCTGCATCAGGCTAGTTAATGACAGGTGCAACTAAGACACATAAGCAGAGTGACTGAAACGATTAGCTTGAAGGAAAGATGCCGAAATGACACCTTATTCTAGAGAATTTCATCTTGTGTTTTGTTTCGCCTGTTTTTAGAGGAACAAACATGATAAAAAAATACATAAACTGCTTCTGGTGCAATTACTTGCACATTTTAGTACTGTGCGTTCGAATCCTATTTGATATTGGGTTCAAACAAAACCATGTATAAAAGTTCAATTTTAAATAAATATATGGTAAAATATATTATTATGAATCCCTAAGGTATACTTCTAGACATACTGTATTTACTTGTTAAAGACCTCAGGTTTGCATGGATTCATTTCTCTTCTGCGGTTCACTTTCATCCATCCTGATTCCTCTTTTTTTGGTTTGCAATAAAAAAGACAGTGTAAGCCTCAAAGGAAACAAGAAGAAACCTCATCCAGTCGGACTAGTCAGTCATTTACTGCAAGTGGTTCTATCAGACAAGATTCAAATGTAGACTTCAACCCATTCCCTTGGAAAGAGATTTAAGAGCAAAACCTGCATGAGGTGCACAGGTGTGATTTAAAATGGTTTCTTCTATAAACAAATTAAATACAATGAAAGAGTAAATGGCGTGAGCGTTAAGCGTGATATTGTTGAACTTAATAAATCTTAAGGCCAATAAAAATACTACACATACGTGGATATTTATGTGTGTGTGTATCTATTCCGGGTCATTTTGATGAATAGGGCATCTCAGGACAAGATCTGAATGCAGACCTTCAAAACGCACACATGGACACACACACGTGGACACACACATGGACACACACACATGGACACACACACGCACGTGGAAACACACAAATGGACACACACACACACGTACGTGGAAACACACACATGGACACACATACACACACACACATGTGAACACACACACACACACACACACACACATACACGTGGACACACGCACGTGGAGACACGTGGACGGACACACACACACACACACACTAACAAGCTTTAAAACGAAACCAACCAGAACGCTTGAATTGAGTTGAAGTTCACACACTACAGATTATTGGAACAAGTCATTACTATGTCCCCTTATTGTACCACAGACGTCAACAAAGTAAAAAAAGAAAGAAAATATGCAGGAATTACTTCTTGTGACCGCCATTCAATCTGGTAACTTTTGCTTGTCTGAGAAATAGTGGGACAGGAATTTGACCTTCAGATGGGTTTATACTCTGGTGAAGAAATGGACTGGACTGGCTGTCAACCACACTGCATTACAGTCTGGGGATCCTTTCATAGCAGAGCCCCGCACAGAAGGAACTGTGTGGGTGAAGGCCAGGGACTGGAACGCCAGTCTTTGCCAAAAACAATTATAATGACCATAAAAGACGAATTCTGATGATTCTGACTCAAAGTGAATTATTACAAGATGACACCACACATCATAAATGATAAATCATATGGTTAGAGATGGGCAAAAATGTTTCATTATAATCTATCATTATACAAAATACAAATGCTTCCTTGCCAAATGTATCAAAATAAATGACAAAATACTGGTGTCCAAAAATGTACATGTATTTTGTATTTCAAATACCCCAAAAATTCGTAGCGTTCCGAATGTTAAAATGTATGAAAAGACTACCTAACACATTTCTAACACATTGTAACACACTATGCCACTGAGTCCATTCGTTCATTGTGGTCGGGCAAAGCTCCCTTGGGAGTTGGTTTGGTAGTTACATCAAGGCATTCATCATAGTCTTCCTCTCTGCCTCCATCAAAAACCAGTCACTGATCTATCTGGCTGACTGAATTTGCAAGGGATTAAACCTGCTCCAATTTGTACTATGTAGAGATGGTACCAATGTGTTCTATCCGTGGGTAGATCTAAAAACACTTTGGGAAATTGTGGAAGAAGAAATGAGTAGAAGATGGTTTGAGCTATATAAGTTATCACTGAATCTGAGTAAAACAAAATGCATGATGTTTCACGCTGGTGACGATGTCACGTTGTTGCAGGGGGACAAAATCACCCTTTGATGTCAGGACTGACTGCTGAAAAGTATTTGAGTATTTTCAAATATAAAATACTGCACCAAGAAGTAAAATATTACAAATTACATTACATTCTTTTTAAGACTGATCAAATACAAATGACAAAATACTGGAAAGTTATTAAAATACGTATTTGAAACACTTTTAATTGAAATACTGCCCATCTCTGCATATCATTATAACAAGTAAGATGTGCAGATGTAACACACACACTATTTGTTTCATACACATCTAATATATGATTGGTATTTGTATATTTCGATAGAACATACTAATACTAACATGTTCACATCGTATGGCTGGTAATTACATCATCAAACGCCTGCCATGTTCTCCTTACTGGGTAATTCCCAGAATCCAGAACCCGTTCCGACAAAAAAGGAAGTGAAAGCACAACAGAGGCAGAAGGAATCCCCCTTCTCTCTGACCGTCTACCATCATCTACCATAGCGAATGTGTTAGGAACACCAGTGTATAAATACAAGGCCCCATGCTATACTTGACTACACACTCCAACTGAAGCTGTAGAAGAAGAAGTCTCCAGTGATGGCTGGCACACTGACCTCAGGCATCATCATTGTCCTCCTACTAGTGGCTGGTCTGCTCGTCACCACACAAGGTAAGGCAGTTTTCACTGCCTTTCTTTTTTTCTCCCTTGAAAAAAGAGATCGTATCTCAATGGACTTTTTCCTGGTGAAATAAAGGCCTGAATAAATACAATGCTACTATCACCTTTACTATCAAGGTCAAGTTTAGCAGCATAGGAATTAAATGTTGAAAGTTTATGCAAAGCAATTTAATTAGTATGTGTGTATGTGTGTGTGTGTGTGTGTGTATGTGTGTGTGTGTGTTTGTGTGTGGGTGCGTGCAAGCAGTTTTAGAACTCACATGCCTCGATATTATATTATTTTATTTATTTATTTTTGTAACATACGTACACACTCAATGTACAACATATATTTGAGCACATAGTGTGTACTGGCTAGGTTGAATTTACGAACAGTATTTGGCTCTGTTACATCAGTGATTGGTCTCTTCATAACCTCTATAACATCAGTGATTGGTCTCTTCATAACCTCTACAACATCAGTGATTGGTCTCTTCATAAACTATGCGGCTCTATAACATCAGTGATTGGTCTCTTCATAACCTATGCAGCTCTATAACATCAGTTATCGGTCTCTTCATAACCTATGCGGCTCTATAACATCAGTGATTGGTCTCTTCATAACCTATGCGGCTCTATAACATCAGTGATTGGTCTCTTCACAGGTCAGCAGTATGTCGGGGACAGGTGCCTTTGTGCTGGTGGCTCAGTGGCCCGGCTACGTCTTAATGTCATTCAGGCGCTGCAGATTTACGACGCCAGTCTCTTCTGCTCACGGAGGGAGATCATGTGAGTGGAACTAGCAGCAGGGAATACCTGCAGTCTGTGGTTGCAAAATGAAGTCTCAGTCAAGAGAGAGAAGAGAAGGTGTTTGTGGTTTTGTGTGTGTGTGTGTCTGTGTGTGTGTGGGGGGGGGGGGGGGATAGGATGAGAGAGATGTCTATAAGGAGAGATGGGGGGTAGAAAGAAGAAGGGGTAGAGAGTGAGAAGGGAGGTAGAGAGAGAGAGAGAGAGAGAGAGAGAGAGAGAGAGAGAGGGAGAGAGAGAGAGAGAGGATGAAGGTGTTTGTGTTTGTGTGTGTGTGTGTAGACAGATGTAGCATGTATTTACTGTTTTTATCAATTATCAATTATCCTCTATCCTTTCAGAGTCACTTTGAAAGACGGAGCTGGGCGACGGTGTCTGAATCCGGAATCAAATTTCACCAAAAGATTATTGAAGACAATACAGAGCAAACGGAAACTAAGGTAAAATATCTTCAGCTTATCATTATTTTTTTCAAACAAATATTACAATAATTGTTATCACCACTGTCTAGGTTTTGATTCATCCATTTACTAATTTGATCAAACAAATCAATGTAACACCGGTGATTTTTATGTGTATCTTTGTATATTCTCTAAATGGAGTAACGAATCCATAAATAATGTGTTTATCCATATCATGAACTGCTTGAACAAGGACAATGTGTTTTCTCACCACTAGAGGGCAGAATACCGCTATTTGAAAGCCCACCTTACAAGGCTGAACCAAAGAAGACCAGCTGGCTTCAACAGCAAACAACTTCTTGCTACTATTGTGATAGAATGTATTGGACAAACAAAATCATAGCAACACTAAGTTCCTTTAGAAACGAAGTCAGGTATTTATTGGAAGTTGAAAACAGAATCATGACATTATTTCAACTATTGGAAATTTGTAAATACTCATATGGCCTAATTTAAAAACCATATAGTCATTGTAATTATTATTTGTACAATTTGTATAGATTACTACTGTATCGGTGAAAACTACAATCAAATACACTGTGCAATGTACATTTTCGTTAATTAATCAAACATATGTTTTAAAGCTTTAATATTTTGGGGGTTAACGGAATTTGGTCTCTCATACCAATAAGCTACAACAACATTGGTTTGAAAAATATTCCTGTCTGGATTTGTTGCTGAACTGTATTTTAAATATAACATTAAATGCAACATTTCTTTTTTTTAATGAAACCATTTTTAATAAACTATAAAATGACCCTGTCCTGACTGGTCAGTGAAGAACGACACACACCAAGCATTAAGGTGGAATAAGACAACATGAAAATAAAATAGATTTTTTCGATACATTTAAAAGAATAAAAATAAATAACAAAATAAAAATAAAACAACAAATGTTATTATCAAATAATAATAATACAGGCTATAGGCCTACCTGTAGAGTCAGGAAAACAGATGAACCACTTCAGAAAGGTTTCGACGCATTTTGACTTTGGCAGCAGACACATAGGCGGGTCCTGGAACCTTTAACACACTGAGCAGAAAGAAAAGAAAACGGCATCGGCAACTCATTTCAGAAACTTGATGTGGTTATTTTTCAAAACTCAACATTACATTCAAAGCCACAGACTGTCGTAAGGGTTAAGTTTAGTTTAGGTCACTATACCCCGATAGTTTAAGTTGTTGGTGTAATTTAACCTAATATAATATCGTAATTTGATGGTGTAGGATATCGTATAAGTACAAAATAGGCCTATATACTTTATGGCCTTCAAGTGTCAAACGACTTGTGGAATAACTTAACATAAGTAGAAATTATTTTACATAAATACCGTATGAAATAAAATCACAAACTATGTCAAAACAAATATACCGCAAAAACATCACGTCTTGCATTGGCTCTTTCTTCTTGTTCGTCTCGTTTAAAGCCATAAGGAACCCAATATTATTTTATTAATAAAGTCGACCTATAATAAAATATAATTAAAAAAAAAACTTTGTTTACGCTGTGGCTCAGCGAAGTGTCAGCTCAGTGTGTAGAGTGAAAAGCACACCAATGAATGTGCTACAAATTTTGTGTTCATATCATCATCGCGATCTTTTGGACATGTATTATGTCGCGTACATAATACATGTTTAGAGACCAATCAATCAATTTCGATACAGCCCCCCCCCCCCCCCCCCCCCCCCCCCCCCCCCCCCTACGCAACCGTGGCATCTTAATGGACTCAACCAGTTCCTTTAACACTCATATCAACAACATGGTCGAAATTTCATTCTTCCATTTACGAAAAAGCCAAATCTCGTCCCTCTCCCAAAGTGTAGATGCAACGCTCAGTCATTCATGCATTTTCTCCAGAAAATACACAGGTCACAGTCTTGTTGTTGTTTTTGCACCGTTTGTTTCTGTACAATTTGTTATTCTTTGCTATTCGTATCAGATGTTCATTTTCAACGAATGAATTTCTTAATTTCTTGAATCTCCTTCTCCTCTATTCTTTCTGTTTTCCCCGAACACATTTGAGGCACAGCATGAGGACACAGCTTCTTGCTTTAAGCATTGCGTCTGTCCGAGTACATTTGGGCATCGTTGTGCAGCGTCTTGTTCGTGTGTGGTTGATTATCTGAATGTATGTCAATGTGATTAAGCATGACATTACGGTCTCTTCTCCAAGTTACCACAGAAAGTCAGAGATGGAAAATATTTCAAGTGCAAATCAATGGAATCCACTTTATTCCTTGAGTCATCTCTTTCACGTAGGCTACTGCAGATATTTAGGAATACCTCAATCTAGTCAGGAAGTTCATTAAAAGTCTCTTTTTTATTGATTTGTTACTATTCTTTCACGAGAGTAATTTGCGATGGAAGCCGAAGGCCACAGGTAAGACACTTTAATTATATTTATACTATAGCATAGTCCTATATAGAACATTTCTTCAGTTGCGAGAGGATCAAAACAGACAACATTGGTGATGCTAATCAGTTAACATAAAGACTTGGAAACAGACCTGGTAGTTACTTGCACTTTTCTAAAGTTACATCTCTGTGCAGAAATTATGTGAGAGAGTTAGTCTCTTCCCTTGTTTGAGGTTTGTCAGAACAGCCCTCTACTTGGGAATATCGCTGAAACCCACTGTTATCAGCGCCTTATCGCTGTATGTTATTGAAGCAGTAATACTAACATGATCATCTGACACTTTCAGTATCTCGTCCTTTTTGATATCACAAACTCTTTTAAAGAATGGTAAAGGGTACGACTTGTGTAACATGTTGAAACAGAGCTGGTCAGTTGGTATATTTTCAGCCGTTATCAGTATCGCAAAAGTGCCTGAATTGATATCGTTCCTGTCCTGTTTCTTAAAAAGGATTGCAAGATTCTTGTCGCCAAACTTGTAGTCTAAAGCCCCTTCCACGTTGTTGGTTGTTTTTTCCTGGTGCACAAAGACACCGGATTGGAATGGCAGATGGTTCCACCAGGGTTTTCCCCTCTTTTAGCCAGTACCTGAAATGAAACAGAGATTGAATTACTTGATGTGTATTTGGCACAGATGCCATCGTTTAGCCGTAGTGATTAGCTAACACATGTTGGTTTGGATGCTTTTTTGTTTGTTTGTTTTCTCCAACAATTAGATTACAATGTTGTGTCTTTTCACTACTTTGTGTTTGATCATCCTACACATCACCATGCATTGTCAGTCTAATTATTACAGTACAGCTTTAGGTAATAACAGGTGACACTCAGTTTAAAAACTAGACGTATCTTACAAATAACAGTTTCTTAAAAATCGAACGAAGAATGAATAATACATACCTTGGATTGGTTAGATCAAGGTGCTCACTGTTGTTGTTGACTACAACGGTCACACTCAAGTGGTTCATTTTACCAATTGATTTAGAGTTGAGACCTGGGAATTCAAAACGCTTGATTTAAATTATACTTTATTGTCATGGTAAGGTATATTTTCAAAATAGTACAAATGTATAGCATGATAACTTGTACGTTAACTTCAGTGTAAGTCCATTTCTAATTATTGTATTCTCTCATGGAATCCTGCTCTCTCCAACCGTTCTCAATCACTAACACATGTACATAGTACAATAGTACACTACCAGGACTGAGATTACTGCTTACTTTGTCACTGCTTGGAGAGGAATGGATTTATTTTTGCAAATACAGGTAGTTGATCCATACTAGAAGTCAGTTTTACAAGATGTCTGTTCTTGACAGCCCTTTTCTTCTTTAATTTGCAAGGTATTTCAGGAATTATATATTTTATCTCATTATGGCTCCATCTATAGATAGTAATAGAAAGAAAATACTAGTATTACATTAAGTCACATCAATACTTACTGGAGAGGTGGGGAAAATAACTGCTGTGAAGTTGAAAGCGACATTCTGAGAAACGCTGCTTACCAAGAAGAATGTTCCAACTGCTGGTCTCACCACTGTCCCATATTTATACTGAAGAAGGCGAGCATTACTAATAGTTCAGAGATCACTTCATGCATGTTTTTTTAAATGGCTCGGTCACTAACCTATTGTGTCAGTTCAAACATTTCAGGCGAATGAGTCAAATTTGGGCAGCTGGACAGCTAATCCCCGGACTGCTTTACCTTGCTGGTCGGCCTCCAATGCTCACACAGTGCTCGTGCTTGCTTCGTATTTCTGTTCTCCAGGGCAGGCTGTGCGCAAACAGGAAGTTATTTATTCATATGAAGAATGGCACTTCTCTTTAGGATGCCAACGGCAGGCGCTCAAGCCCCTTTGAGGGCTATGTGAGAGATTCCAACATTGGTAAGGAAGGATTTTAGTTTTCTTCTGGTCCAAAGCCTTGCTGCAGATTTTTTTGCACTTATTGCAAACAATGAAGGATGTTACAGTTCGTGCCTGAAAAAAATGCCTTGCAATAATCTGATATAGATGAAATGTTTGCATAGAAACCTTTCAATATAGTTGAGATACAAACAATTTCTAACTGAGATTGTTCTTAACTGCTAAAAACAAGGCTGGACAATAAGACATTTTTGTGGGCATAAAATGCTATGATTAAGGCTTTTTTTCATTCTGATCACACGTTTAAAAGTCAGGTAAATCAAATCGTCCAGCCTTGCTTTTAGCAGTTCAGAACAATCTCAGTTAGATGTTTGTATTTCAAATATATGGAAAGAGTTTTATATGCTATAATTTCATCTACATCAGACTATTGCTACGCACGGTGCGGATCTATGTGTTTATGACTTGAAAGAAGTGGTGGAAACCTACCGAGGGCAAAACTCCTCCGTGTTAAACTGCTTTGTTGATGCCTGAAAAGCATCTGACCGAGTGAATCACCAAAAGCTACTCCTTAAATTGAGCCAAAGGGGCATGCCTGAGAACCTGATAAGACTCCTGGCATACTGGTATGCCAACCGGACCATGCAGGTCCAATGGGCAATAGAGTCTCCTCTCCCTTTGGTGTTGGTAATGGAGTGTGACAGGGAGGATGACTTTCCCCAGCCCTCTCTAATGTGTACATGAATGACCTATTTGAGCATCCCCGCCAGGCTAACCAGCGAGCTCAGTGACCCTGGTAACAACACCTCCCTCTGTAACTGGAAACTGGACTTCCTTACTGACGGACCCCAGTGTGTTAGATTGGAACACCACACCTCCTCCACCCCCCTCCCGAGCACTGGCTTCCCACAAGGCTGTGTGCTGAGCCCTCTCCTCTACTCCCTCTTCACCTACGACTGTACACCTGTACATGGTTCAAACACCATTATTAAGTTTGCATTCCACACAATGGTGGTAGGCCTCATCAACGATGAGACGGCCTACAGGGAGGAGGTCCAGCACACACACAAACACACATCCATATCAATGGAACTGAGGTTGAGCGTGTTGCCAGCTTCAAGTTTCTGGGTGTCCACATCTCCGAGGACCTCTCTTGGACCCTCAATACTTCAGTGCTCATCCAGAAGGCTCACAAGCGTCTCTTCTTCCTAAGGAGACCGAGGAAAGCCCATCTGTCTCATCTGATGTCAGCATTCTGACCAACTCTATCACAGTATGCTAAGGCAATGGCTCTGTCTCCAGCCGGAAGGCACTACAAAGGGTGGTGAAAACTGGTACCGGTACCTCACTACCTGAAGTCACTACAGAGGGTGGTGAAAACTGGTTCCGGTACCTCACTACCTGAACGCACTACAGAGGGTGGTGAAAACTGGTACCGGTACCTCACTACCTGAAGTCACTACAGAGGGTGGTTAAGTGGTTTCATCTGAAGACTGAGGCATAAAGGTAAGCTTTCCTGCTGAGCGTGATTTTACCAAGCCAGCAGGTATAGAGCAGCAGGTATAGAGTAGGGAAAGAATAGGTTTACAATGTGAGGTTATTCTTTCAACTGTCTGAGCATTCCACATTTCAACAGCAGCAGGGAGTGGGCAGTGCAAGGTCACAATCAAAAATCACTACTGGAAACCAGTTCTTTGGTTCCATGGAAGGGGTGAGAGAGAAGTGATGCAACGATGAGATATGATATCACAGAGCCCCCTCCCCATCCATATCTGCTCTAGACACACGTCGATATTTAATTGAGTGATTGGTATTCTATTCTCTGTCTATGTGCTGATTTTAGGTCATTTTATTGTGAAACTATCATTATGTTGACACAAAGCTGTAGCTACATGCCTTTACCTCCAAATGACTGCAGCACCTTTGAAAGCCATCTGCTATGATTATCAGGCTATTTTTCAGTCTGATCACACGTTGAAAAGTCCGGTAAATCAATCCTTTGTGCACCAGGAAAAAACAACCAAGAACGTGGAAGGGGCTTTAGACTACAAGTTTGGCGACAAGAAACTTGCAATCCTTTTTAAGAAAGAGGACAGGAAGGATATCAATACAGGCACTTTTGCATTACTGACAACGGCTGAAAATATACCAACTGACCAGCTCTATTTGGAAATGTTAAACGATTTGCCTAATGCAACATTCTTTCAAATAATTAAAGATATCGAAAAGAACGAGACACTGAAAGTGTCAGATGATCATGTTAGTATTACTGCCTCAGCATCATACAGCAATAAGGCGCTGATAACAGTGGATTTCAGAGATTTTCCCAAGTAGAGGGCTTTTCTGATAAACCTCAAACAAAAGAAGAGACTAACTCTCCTATCACTTTTACACAGAGATGTAACTTTAGAAAAGTGCAAGTAACCATACCAGATCTGTCTCCAAGTCTTCCTGTAACTGTCTTGGCATCAACAAATATGTCTGTTTTGATCCTTTGGTAACTGAAGGCAAATATTCTACAAATAGATATCCTATAGTATAAATATAATTAAAGTGTCTTACCTGTGGACTTAGGCTTTCATCGCAAATTACTCTTTTGAAAGAATTGTAACAAATCAATAAAATATAGACATTATTGATTGAATTGTTTGTTTGTTTGGATCCTTTGGTAACTGAAGAAATGTTCTACAAAGAGAAATGCTATACATGTAGTTAAAGTGTTGTTCCTGTGGACTTTTAAGTTGTCTTAGGCTTCCATTGCAAATTACTCTTTTGAAAGAATTGTAACAAATCAATGAAAATATAGACATTATTGATTGAATTGTTTGATTGGATTTATTTACTTTGTTCCATATATTTATGTGTAAAAAACGATAACAAAACATTTCAACAAAAATAATAAATGAATAATACCATAAACAAATAATAAACAAATAAACACATACACAAGGCCCAGACCGAAAAGGGATTGGTTGAAGTTTTCACTTACTACCAACCCCTTCAGACAATTGACAAGACACTTTTACCTATTATTATTTTTATCTACTTTTATCATAAGCCTTTAACACACACGCACACACACACACACACACACACACACACACACACACACACACACACACACACACACACACACACACACACATATATATATATATATATATATATATATATATATATATATATATATATATATATATATATATATATATATATTTATTTATTTAGTTAGTTAGTTAGTTAGTTATGGACGCTGACCCCAGTTCTGGCGAGTCCAGTATGACCTCTGGTTCGATCCCAGGTAGTGGCGAACAGGAAGAAGCGTGAGTTCTCGCTAGCATGGGGGTCTAAAAGTCGGAACCCATTGAATCAGAGCCGTTACACCAGGGCTCGCCTCCCCACGTGGAAATGTTCAACAATAGGTTCCCACCCTCGTCCCGACACTCACAGTCGCTGCATCCTGGGTTTAACGCCGCCCAAACGATTAGGTTTGGTTTAACCCTCCCGTTATGTTCGTTTCATGTTCATTCATTTTGTGTTCCCGGTCCAAAATGACCGAGATGAGATGTTACAATAGAACCTGGAATGTATTGATTGTTTGCGTTACAAAACAAATCATAGCACAACTCCACCTAGGTTTTTTACGCAAGATCTGCATACAATCATTGTAGACAACCTGAGCCTTAAGTAAGCTCGCCTTCTTAAACGTAGCATAATCAGAACATATATTCAGTAACTGTTGAAACCCAGCGCTGCTAGGAGCGAAAATAGCCAAATCAAGTTTGGAGTTTTGCGAGAAAGAATGTTCATTCTGTGAACTTCCTGACTAGATCGAGGTATTCCAAAATATCTACAGTATGTGAAAGAAAGGACTCGGAATAAACTGGATAATAAACTATTGTTTTCCATTGAAATATTTTCCATCTCTGACTTTCTGTGGTAACTTGAAGAAGAGATCATAACACGTCTCATGCTTAATCACATTTACTTTCATTCATATAATCAACCACACAAACACGAAGGCTACACGATAACAAAACGTCATACTCTGACATATGGCAGTAGGCCTACAGCCTTGTGAGAAAAACACATGAAACTGGTTACCCACTTGTGGTAACCCATACTGACAGGTTATGCTTTGAAATGAAATACTCAATACGCTGTTCTACCACGCTGTCGTCATTATAAGATCAAAACGAGAATGTAGAAGAGCTGACTCAAATCAAAAGCATGGACGCTCCGTCCCATCTGAACAGCTAATTCTACGTTGTCAGTGAATATTCATTGAGAAAATATATTCGTATTTGATATACCTTTCCGTTAACCGTTGAACATTTTTTTCTGCAAATGGGCAGTCTTCACCCTTTCACGGATTTCAATTATTTTACGCACCGTTCTATCCTGACAGCAGAGGGCTGTGTCGCCTGTGTTTTCAGCTTCAAAGATCAATGTGCCAAGAGAGAACTGTAGTAGTTAGAGAAACAATAATATTGTTAATAATAACAATAATTATAATAATAATAACAATTTTAATAATAATAACAACAACAATAATAATAATAATCAACACACCACACACAGCACACACCAACACACACCCTTACAACGCTTGGACTAACACTAACTAACGCACTATTCATCGACGCAGCAGCACTGATAGAGATATCCACATAGACCAACATGCACAGACAGACAAACAGACAGACAGGCACACAGACAGATAGGCAGGCTGACAGATGGCAGGCTGACAGAGAGGCAGACAGGTAGGCAGTCTTCAACACTATGACATCCTGTAGTCTGACAGATGGCAGGCTGACAGAGAGGCAGACAGGTAGGCAGTCTTCAACACTATGACATCCGGTAGTCTGACAGATGGCAGGCTGACAGAGAGGCAGACAGGTAGGCAGTCTTCAACACTATGACATCCTGTAGTCTGACAGATGGCAGGCTGACAGAGAGGCAGACCGGTAGGCAGTCTTCAACACTATGACATCCGGTAGTCTGACAGATGGCAGGCTGACAGAGAGGCAGACAGGTAGGCAGTCTTCAACACTATGATATCCGGTAGTCTGACAGATGGCAGGCTGACAGAGAGGCAGACAGGTAGGCAGTCTTCAACACTATAACATCCGGTAGTCTGACAGATGGCAGGCTGACAGAGAGGCAGACCGGTAGGCAGTCTTCAACACTATGACATCCTGTAGTCTGACAGATGGCAGGCTGACAGAGAGGCAAACAGGTAGGCAGTCTTCAACACTATGACATCCTGTAGTCTGACAGATGGCAGGCTGACAGAGGCAGTCTTCAACACTATGACATCCTGTAGTCTGACAGAGAGGCAGACAGGTAGGCAGTCTTCAACACTATGACATCCTGTAGTCTGACAGGTAGGCAGTCTTCAACACTATGACATCCTGTAGTCTGACAGAGAGGCAGACAGGTAGGCAGTCTTCAACACTATGACATCCGGTAGTCTGCAATCCTCTGGGTTTTATCCCTACCACTACCCATGACCGTGCAAAACGGAGCGGTCTAATTGGTACAGGCAGAGCAGTTTCTTGCTATATGCGGACTATGAGGTTGCATAGGGCCCTGAAGCAACCAGGGGCCCCCCAAGCAGCCATTTTAGTCTTTTTCCCCTCAGAATTGAATATGACCGGTCTGTATTGGTACCCAACCACCATTGTGTGCTGAGTGAAAACAATTACATGCATAGATTTTTCACATATTGTCTTAAAGGGCACCAGATTGATGCATTTCAATGTTAAATGCATGCCCCTGGACCACCTTAGAGGGTTTGGAATTCCCCTAGTTTATCAAAATTGAGCCCCCTAAAAGCTAGAAACGGCCATGGGTACAGGGGCAGGGGGTGTATTGGGATTGGGCCTTTTTCTGAATCTTATAAGTGAGTCACACTCTCATCTCCAAGTGGAAATACCACGAACCTCCTGCTTCATACTTAAGATGGTAAAATACCATGTCTGTCTAAAAGTTTCCACTTATAGACACGCTGTGTGTTTACCACAGTTATTGTATGAGCCCCTTCACCGCATCGCCTCGCCTTGTCTCACCGCGGTGTGTGGCGAGTGTTTCCTTTGCAGCCAGACTCGATGGTTTGTATAATGAGGAGGGAATGATACGGGATAACACTCGCTCACAGTGTTGTCGACCGTTCGAATGGAACAAATACCATATTAAGCCTAAAAAAAAGTCTGAATCTTCCATGCTACCGATGTGGTGGGAGGAGAAAGTGATCGAGTAAATCAAATGCGTCAGAATTGACATTTACCACTCTATTCCATCATCACGGTACAAAGTGAAAAATAATACATTTGGTTTAAGTATAGGCTACTAACTATAGAACATACGCTACTCTATATAGTGGCCTGCTGCTGTGACTTCCAGTTAGACCTAACAAAAAATTACCATTTAGTTCCGTTTGGCCTTACAGTAAAGTAGTTAAAAATAAAACAAAAACACTTTCGTTCTCTCCGTGAAGCCCGTCTCCTTTACATTGGCTGTGCCTCGCCAACGTCAATTTGGCACTAAACTTAAATCCAATCTTGCGACATAAACAGATAATAACCCTGGCACCCGAACTTGTAATAAGCAGGAGTGAGGCTTCCAACATATGACAAGAGACAGAGCGGACTTTCATTTCTGACCAACGGACTACGGAAAGTGAATCTAGCGGTTTCTTCTGATCTAGGGTTTTTGTTCCTAGAATCCTTACTGTGAAAAGGAAGCCGTGTTTCGCAGGTTATCCTCATAATCTGCCAGACTGGACATTTATGCGATACTGGCAATCTTGCATAGCTATTGCGTATTGTAGATTAATAATAAAAAAGACTCCTCGTCGTAAATTGATTATCCAATAACATTTCACGACTGGCCCCTTTCCTATTTCCTATCTAGAATTCATCATGACAAAATGTGATTTTATAACACTAGAGCTTTGTCTAAAAATGTTAAACTAAAAGTTTAGTTAGTTCGTTTAGAGTTTTAGTTTTATTAATATTATTATTTGTGTTACACGTGTGTCACTTATGCAAGCAATATCATTGTTTAATGATGAAAAAAAAACTTTGCATTCTGCAGTCCTTAAGAGGATAGGACACTTTAAACACGTTAATCTACATTTCATGCATAGACTGCAAAGGGTGGGAGGCATCAGCCACAGGTGACCTTAGAAAGCCTGTCCCATAGACAGTGAGAAGAATCAACCTGGACATCTAGACCTTTCTAAACATTGGTCAACATTTGACTAGGTAGACTTGTAAGCAGGCAGGGAGAGAGACAGGCAGGGAGACAGGCAGGTAGACATGTAAGCAGGCAGGGAGAGAGACAGGCAGGGAGACAGGCAGGTAGACATGTAAGCAGGCAAGGAGAGAGACAGGCAGGGAGACAGGCAGGTAGACATGGAAGCAGGCAGGGAGAGAGACAGGCAGGGAGAGAGACAGGCAGGGAGACAGGCAGGGAGAGAGACAGGCAGGAAGACAGGCAGGGAGACACTTAAGCAGGCAGGGAGAGAGACAGGCAGGGAGACAGGCAGTTGCACAGAGAGTAGGAAGGGAGATAGGCAGGCCAGGAGGCAGGCAGGCAGGCTGAGAGAGAGGCAGGGAGACAGACAGGGAGACATGTAAGCAGGCAGGGAGACAGACAGGCAGGTGGACAGGCTAGGTGGACAGATAGGCAGGCAGACAGAGAGACATGTAAGCCGGCAGACAGACAGGCAGGCAGGCAGGCCGGCCGGTCGGCAGACAGACAGACAGACAGACAGACAGACAGACAGACAGGCAGGCAGGCAGGCAGGCAGGCAGGCAGGCAGGCAGGCAGGCAGGCAGGCAGACAGACAGACAGACAGACAGACAGACAGACAGACAGACAGGCAGGCAGGCAGGCAGGCAGGGAGACAGGCTGTTTGGTGAAAACATAGCAGAGGGGTTTTGCTGCTTTGAACCCCATTACTGGTCAGTGCTCAACCCAGTCCAGTTGAGCAGGAGCAATGAACTCGAATGTGCTGATGCGGAACATAAATTGGCCCGTAGCCACACTATAGGGCCTAAATATATCTGGACGGGCAAAAAACACATCTTTTTGTAACAATGTACTTGGGTTGTAAAAACAAAACTAGAAGAGGAACCGCTTTGAAGATATGCCCTCTCCTCTGTTCAGTTCAGATTTTCACATTTACATTGACCACATGTATTAGACTCTTTCAGGCATTGAGATAGGATAGACTGACAGCTCAACACAAAAGCAAGTGGCATTTCCGGTTCCTGATACTGTCCCAAAACACGTTGCAACCCTACACTCAGCTTGGGAGAATGGAACATCTGTTCCCAGTATTCCCTTTTTCAGTTGATCTATGGTGTGTTTCTTTACAACATGAAAACCCTACTGAGAACAGAAATAAACTGGATAACTAGTCTTACAGTTTCCATAAAAGAAAACCCATTCATATTACAGCAATAACACTAAACCATAACATCTCACATTGTTTTATTTGCCCCTGAAGAAAATCCCTCAACATACTAGACTACATGTTTCCAGTTAGAAATAGACCACCCCAAAAAATCCTTATCAATCAGCAAGTGAATAGATCATTTAAATATGGGCCCGTGTAGCAACATACCATGGAATTCCCCCCTACCCCCCCCCCCCCCCCCCCCCCCCCCCCCCCCCCCCCCCACCCCCTATTTGCTTCCTTATTTCATGCCCTATAAAGAGCCAGGTTATCTGGCCATGCAGCTGCAGAACGTTTGATAGATCTAATCCTAACCTGCCGACAGACAAGACAAACCTTGATCAGCAACATGTCAATCAAACCTCATCTGTTGGCTGGAGCTCTGCTGTTCTGCTTCCTAGCGACTTTACAAGGTGAGGGATACCGCTCCTCTCTGCAGGACAGACATACTGGTGCTCAGCTCAGCTGCTTAGAGGTGGTTGTTGTTTTTTTTACTGCAAATCCATTAGTTATTATTATTATTGTTATAATTATTATTATTATTAGTAGTATTGGTAGTAGTAATGGTAGTAGTAGTAGTATTGGTAGTAGTAATGGAAGTAGTAGTAGTAGTAGTAGTAGTAATGGAAGTAGTAGTAGTAATGGTAGTAGTAGTAGTAGTAATGGTAGTAGTAGTAGTAGTAGTAATGGTAGTAGTAGTAGTAGTAGTAGTAGTAGTAGTAATGGTAGTAGTAGTAGTAGTAGTAGTGGTAATGGTAGTAGTAGTAATGGTAGTAGTAGTAGTCGCTCCTTAGTTATCGTTATTATTAGTAGTAACTATGACATATGCTAATACAACTACCACTGTCTGTTGAGCAGACATGATGATATGTGACGATACCTAGTGATAACCCTGTCAGACTTCTTTCCATAGCTTTCCCAATGGAGGGCTTCTCCACTGGGCAAAGGTGTCGTTGCATCCGCACCTCCTCCGCCTTCCTGCCCCCACGCCTCTTCAGGAAGATAGAGGTTCTACCTTCTGGTGCTCACTGCCGACACGTCGAGATCATGTGAGTGTTAGGGACAGCCGACACACCACAGCAGCTTCAGACTCATTGGAGGGAAAACGCCAGCAAGGAATGAATGTGTCATGATTGTACTTGTTTTAATTGTCGGTTTTTAATATGCCTTGTAAAGTGTCCTTGGGTTTTAGAAAGGTGCTCTTAAATTAAAGTTACTATTATTATTATTATTATTATTATGAAAACCCACAGTGCAGAAAGAGATGCATTTCCCTTACTGACATTTCAACACAAATTGATGCAAATGTGTTTATTTTGTCGTTTTAGCCCAAGGGATATCATAGTGATTATGGGCAGTGTAATTTAATACAATGTTCGAACACTATAATGATTTGAATTTTGAAACATATTTATGTTATATGTTCCAAATTTTTTTTATCTAGATTTTACTATTAGCATGCATGACATTTATCCTTGCATAATTCTACCACAGTCTGCCAGGGTGGAAGGAGCAGTGATTTAAAACAATGTGGGGGTTTCTAGGGGTGGGATGAGAGCACATTCTCTGAAGTTTCTTACAGATTCTAGTTTTGTTTCATCGACGACTATGTCAGGGAAACGTTTGTCATGGATGGGGATGGAATCATGTTTCTGTGAAAGTGTGGGTGTCACAGCACCCGTATGACCTGCGGGTATGACTCGCCAGGCAGCCTGCAGCGGTTGAGAAGTCATTTTGAAAACCTTTCTTGTTCATATTTCTTTTATCAGTGCTTTTTTTCACGTTACAAACAAGACAATAATCGTTATGCTATAATAACATTAAAAAAGTGGAAGTAACTTGTTGAAGTTACATTAATAACCAAATGTGCCACTCTTTCCTTAGAATCACTAAGAAAGACAGTTCAACTGTGTGCATTAACCCTGCCGCTGAATGGATACA
Organism: Aplochiton taeniatus; assembly: GCA_017639675.1. Lineage (NCBI taxonomy): Eukaryota > Metazoa > Chordata > Actinopteri > Galaxiiformes > Galaxiidae > Aplochiton > Aplochiton taeniatus. Next base: position 17,375,456 of record CM030185.1, on the reverse strand, counting down.
AAAGGTCATCTCTAAATTGCAAAGGTAACCATCTCTCAGAAACAGAACTACTCTACTCCAACACAGAGCCACAGCTGATATGGCTGTAACCATAGAGATAGAACACTAGGGGCAAAATACTCTGATAGCACTGTTGCATCACATGTCGCCTCCAGTTCTGTCTCTATGGTTACAAGGCGATCATGACACGTTGCTTTATGATCTATTAGCAGGAGGCATCGTGACAACTTATCATCTAGGGAACGCATCAGCACTTCACCAGCGGCACAGATGTGAATGAGCAGACAGACCTGGACTCCATTGATGCAGTCCAAAAGCCTTTCCATCTCCATGACACTTCTTTCTTGCCCACTGTAACAAATGTCTTTGAGAGAGAGGTCACAAGTTAAACAAATACAAAATAAAATACGTCAAATAAAGTTAAATGTCTTTGAGAGAGAGGTCACAAGTTAAACAAATACAAAATAAAATACGTCAAATAAAGTCAAATGTTTTTGAACAGTTTGTTTTGTTAGGTATGTGTATGATTCCGTTACGGATACAATTATGTACTAAACAACAGTCCCCTTACCAATTTAAACTACTTACAAAACTGCAAAAGTATATAGCACCATTGTATTTTACATTGAAACAATACAGAGAACCAAAACATAGTTTAACTGGAAACACAAACACACACACACACACACACACACACACACACGTATGGACAAAGCAAAAGCTGTCTGTGAAGATATAATGAGTTGGCTTAACAGCTTCTGTTTGTACTCACGGACCCTCTTAGAAAATATGAGCTCCTGTGACATCATCCCCATTGGAATCAGGAGATTTTGACATGTCGCTAAAATTTGGTTATTTGGAAGACTCTGGAGAAAATGATATTTATTACGTTTCCCTATTATTATCAATATGTTCAAATGTTATTTTACTATCACCTATTTGCTTACGTTATTTATAAATGAAAAATATATATGGATGTGAATCAGAAAAATAAATCCTATTTCCTCAATAAAAGAACTCCTTAAAGTTCTGTGGCTAGAAGCTGGTTGAGCAGTCAGAACAGGTTCTGCTAGCGTTTAGCATCAGGAAGAATCACTGTGACAGATTCCTCCAATCAGTGTTTCAACAACATTGAGACAGTGATCACATTCAACACTTCATTATGTGGCTTCTCATCACAATCCTCAATCATTTTCTGCTTAAAATGGTGCTCTCAGAAACAAGAAGAGTTTTGTTAATCTAATAGCTTTGAAATCATAAAAAAAAGAATGAAAAAAATGGTGCTCCTAGAATATTATGTTGTAAATAAATAAAAACAAACTGGACCTAAATTAATGAGAGATGTATTTAATCCCAATATGACGTTTTGTTCTCCAATAGGACCTTTCAATCCAGTGTTTCTGGGGCTCTCTTTAAAAGAAGCACAAAGAGACCACACACCAAAGAAACATCAGTTACAGTAGTAATAGTATCCCATCTATCCCTCCATCCATCTCACCGGGTTAAGAATGGAGGGATGAATGGAGGGGTCAAATAATGGTTGGATGGAGGAAGTGGTGGTCAGATGGGTTTGGATTGTTCCCAAGTGTCCAATAGACAGATTGAACTGTTATATAATTAGAATCATGCGTTGGTGATTATTTTTCTTAATAAAATGTTACAGCATGTCAAACAAACTAGGAAATAGAGATGAAGAACTTGGCTCCATAGAAATGTAAAAATAGTGAAAAGTAAAATAGTGCTCAGGTACGTGCGTATGTGTAATGGGGGCAAATGGCACCTCAGACACGTAAGATTACGCTCAACATGAATAGCAGGGGCTGACAATAGGATCAATATTTCACATCAGAAACGGGGAACGAGTTACTTTCAAAAATTGATTGCAGATAATAATTGTAAAAAAAAAAAAAAAAAAGAAGCTTTTCCACGTTTTGCAAAAAGGTATTTCTGTTTATTTGGCCTTAGGAGTGTTTCTAAGTGTATGATGTGTGTGTGTGTGTGTGTGTATGGATTAGACAGTGTAGAGACAAGTAAAAAAGAGGAACAGCCAGGAGTTTGATTTTGACTACAGAAATATCCGCTCTGGAGAAATGAAGGAGAGCAACACATCCTTTTTTAAATCTAGAACGTTTCTTTATCTTTTTTTTCCTTTCAAAACGTCTCATAGTAATACTGTATTGAACAAAGTACCAATTTTAGACTGCATTTCAGTTCAGAGAGACAAAAAATGCCCGTAATTTAAAAACAATGTTTGATAAAGCAAAAGATTATGAACTCTAAGAAGATAACTCTAAGATGGGGGAGGTGGGTTGTGGGGGGGGGGAGATGGGTTTGGGTGAGGAGAGGCATGGGAGGGGGGGTGTGAGGATGTTTGATATGTTTGACAGGCATGGGGGGGGGCACATACACAAAGACAGTAACAACAGGCACCCACCTCGTGTAACAATAGGATAACAGAACACTCCCCTGATGCCACAGTAAACACTTCTGCTTACCCTGGACAACCAAACCCAGCCTCATGTAGAACTCTCATGAAAACAAAAACAAACCCAGCCTTACGTAGAACTCTCATAAAAACCAAAACAAACCCAGCCTCACGTACAACTCTCATAAAAAACGAAACAAAAGCCTGCCGGATTTGACCCTTGAAGTGAAGTGAAGTGAAGCACAGGGCGCAGGATGCTAAGAGGTTAATGAAATAATCTGCATCTCTGTTAGCGACCAATCGCGTGCAAATAAAGCAATGCTACGCTGCCATGGCAACCATCACAGCGACTGTCCCCCTGGAGCTGAAGCTATGAAAGATGTTGCCATGCTGTACCCCTGCAAATGATGACTTCAATACGCTAACAAATACACATTTTAAATATCTGGAGACGATAACAACTTGTAATAACCTGCAATAGCGAGACAGAGAATATGTTTTCCTTGTCAAGGTTTACAGTTGTATTGCCTGGCAGTAGCTAGTCTTCTATGCTGTGATCTCCTCCCACTGTGAAAGGTAGTGTGGAACAAACACAATCTAAATCAGTAGCTGTGTGTGTTTGCAGGTGAGCCTGAAAGAGAAGGCTGCTGTCTGTCTGTTTGAGGTAACTCTGAATGCATAGGAACGGCTGCCAAACCCCTGCTCACCCACGCCACCCCTGACTTTAGGAGTGCTTGGTTTTAGTTGTTGTTCAACCCTTTCTCACCCATGCCACCCCTGACTTTAGGAGCGCTTGGTTTTAGTTGTTGTTCAACCTCTTCTCAGCCATGCCACCCCTGACTTTAGGAGCGCTTGGTTTTAGTTGTTGTTCAACCCCTTCTCACCCACATGCTGTCAGGTCTAGTTTGACTAACTAAGGTCACATAAAACAAACATCAAATATGGCAGAAGTCTATCGCCATCGTAAAGTTCTAACAATACATTCTACACCAGGCTCATACTGGCAGAAAATTAAATATTCCTGTATACAATTTGTTTTTCTTTCAAACTCTTACATCAATAAATACATATTAGATCACATTGATGAGGTTATTCGATTGATTCCTGGAGAACTCTTTGGCCAATCAGGTGCTGAGAAAAGGGGGCCGGATGTATTTAAGACGTTAGGTGTTCAAAGCACTGTGTTTTCAAAAGCCATGGACCAAAGCTTTCAAACAATAAGTGCCAATTTGCTCACCCCCCAAAAATACTAAAAACGTGGCCATTGCATAATTTCTCAAGGCAGGTAATTATTTGGTGTAATTTTTATCACATCACGTGGTTAAAATACAAGCGCCCTTTCACAAAACTACGGAACACTGGGTCCAATTCCGATCGTTTGAATTGGCTAGGGATCAATTCTGATCGTTTTAATTGGTTAGGGATCAATTCTGATCGTTTTAATTGGTTAGGGATCACTTCTGATCGTTTTAATTGGTTAGAGATTACTTCTGATCATTTAAATTGGTTAGGGATCAACTGTTCTGGCATTTCGTAGCATAGCAGAAGAAAATTGATGACTTACATTAAATAATAATAATAAGAAGAAGAAGAAGAAGAAGAAGAAAATGGGAGGTCAACCATAACAACTCAGCTTGATTTCAGGGGTAAGAAAAGACAAAGTCCAATAGATGAGGTTGGGATGGGGGGTATTATAGTAATTATGTTATATTATTATTATGTTATTACCAATACTTTGTTGATTGTTAGTGGAGCTGGGGTCCCAAATTCAGTCCAGTATCGGTAGAATACAGTTAAAGGTCAGAAGATCTGAACTCAAGGATTTACATGTAGTGTTAAAAGTCTGTCACCAAAATTGCTAAGCAATAGTATTCTTGAGTGTGCAACATTCAAGGTCTTCCAAAAGAAAAGTCCACCAATAATTTGGAAGAACAAACGATAAGTGCTATTTAATTTTCCTCATCAAAACAACTCTTTGCGATCCATTTGAAAGTGGTGAAAAGCAGGAAGTGACCTAACAGGGGGACTTGAGGTGGCAGACTGCGGTCGTACCTGTCACCATGGTAACACTGAGACACCAGACAGCTAGGTGATCTGAACTCAGACATAACAAACCACCCAACTCCACACATAAGATGGTGTGTAGAAAGATTAAAAAAAACAAAAAATAAAGGGAGCAAGGACGCACATCCTTCACTCCTTATCAGAGGGGAGGGTTTAGTTCCTGGGCAGTGTCCGAGTCTGTCTGTAGAAAATGGTCTGTACAGGGTCCATTAGAGCTGGGTGATGCCATGGGGGGGGGTCTGGGGAGGGAGCGGATGTAAATGGGGAGTCTGGGTTTGGGAGTGGGGGGGACAGGCGACAGGTGTGTGTGTGTGTGTGTGTGTGTGTGTGTGTGTGTGGGGGGGGTCTGCACTACCTATGCCCAGGCATGTGCAGCCCGTTGAGGGGGGTGAGCGGGGGTGACAGCGGTGGGTGGAGCTCCAGCTGGGCCAGGAGGGAGAAGTGGTCGGAGGGGATGTGGGGGTGGGGGCAGCCTGTGATGTGGTTGTCTGTCAGCCATTGGCTGTCCAGAGGGCCTAACAGCCCCAGCACACTCATATGGGTCCGGGAGAAGAAAATGTAGTCGATCACACCCTGTCCGACAGAGAAGAGAGGGAGGAGAGGAGACAGAGAAGAGGGGGAGGAGAGGAGACAGAGAAGAGAGGGAGGAGAGGAGACAGAAGAGGGGGAGGAGAGGAGACAGAGAAGAGAGGGAGGAGAGGAGACAGAGAAGAGGGGGAGGAGAGGAGACAGAGAAGAGGGGGAGGAGAGGAGACAGAGAAGAGAGGGAGGAGAGGAGACAGAGAAGAGAGGGAGGAGAGGAGACAGAGAAGAGAGGGAGGAGAGGAGACAGAGAAGAGGGGGAAAAGAAAGGGAGTGGAGGAGTAAAAAAGAGTCAGGTATGGAGAGGTAAGAGTTGATGAAAACAAAGTCTGCTTGTATTAGCATTTACACTTCTAAAAATTACATTACAATTGTTCTTGCCTTCAAGCTATTGATTTGAGTACCTGAACGTCTCACTAACTGCCATGAAAATTGATTGTGTAGTTGGTGTAGCTACCTTGAAGTCGTGTGTGTAGTTGGTGTAGCTACCTTGAAGTCGTGTGTGTAGTTGGTGTAAGGCATCAGGTTGTTGTCGTAGGAGCTCTTGAGCTGGAAGCTGTGAGTGATGCTGCCCTCTGAGCCATCTTTCTTGGCAGTGCAGTTGAAGTTGGTCAGACAGTCGGAGTAGCGGAGCTCTCGGAAGTCCTTGTGATTCTCCGCCACAACCCCGTTGCTAAGAAACTCCACCACACCTGCCCGACAATGAAATAGTATGGGGTTGAAAACGTTACTATGGGGGGGGGGGGGGGGGGGGCATAAATCCAGCGCTCCTCTTGCTAATGATAAATATGAATAATCCTGTGTGTCCTCTGCCTACCAGATTCAGACAGGAAGTTGAGATTAGCAAAAAGCACAATAAGAAGAACCCATTTTGATGGGGGGGGGGGCATTGATCAAGCGCTCTCCCTGTTAATAGTAAATATTGATCGTTCCTATTCCTACCGGAGTCGGGCAGGGAGTTGAGATCAGCACACAGGACAATAGGGATGACTGACAGCTCTGACGAGGAAGAACTGCTGGCCGCGGAACCAGAGGCCCGCTCGGTGATGCTCTTCAGCTCCGACAGGAACATCATGGTCTGGATCAACTTGACGTCCGAGTACTCGGGGTCCCAGTGCATGTGGGCGTTGGCCACCAGGAGGAGCTGTTTCTCCTGAAGGGGCTTCATACCTGGCCAGGAGGAAGAACGACAAGAAATTTGAGACAGCTTTTAAAGATGGCCTCCAAACAAGACAGGTGAAATCTTACTGAACTGCACATTTTACGTGAATTTTACATTGAAATTAAACCAAACCAACATTAAAATCACTGGCATTGAGCAATGTAACAACTGCCACCTAACAACTGCTACCTAACAACTGCCACCTAACAACTGACACCTAACAACTGCTACCTAACAACTGCCACCATTTCCCTCATCTTAGGAGGTCTATGAAGGAAAGGGAAAAGTTTAGGTTGAAAAGCTATTACCATTGTTTGGGACAATACAGACTGTTCGCCTCTCATCACAGGCTTCCTTGTTGCTGTATTCCACCGTCAGTATTCAAATATACCCCATTGTAGGAATCCCACATCTAATGGCAATGTGATACCATAACAGGCCATTTCAACCACTATTCTCTGTTAGCAAAGTAAACAGTTCTGTATTGTTTTAATGCTTACGTTGCATTTTATTGCACGTTCATATCAAACTCTTTAAAGAGTGTCCTCACCACCAGAGAACTGCTCTTTGTTCACCTCCAGGAGAACGGCGACCCCGATGTTATCCTTGGTCATCACCCTGTTCAGCATGACCTCTGACCCCTCCGAGTTTGCCATGGCAACCTGGTTGAACTCCACCGTGTGTTTCTGCACCACTGTGAACCTGAAGCACAACGTGCGCGCGCACACACACACACACACACACACACACACACACACACACACACACACACACACCTCGAGTTGAGGATGAAGCCAAGCCTACTGTGATTCGTTTAAGTATAACCTACCTAGCAAAATCAAACACTACCCATGGCTGACAGACAATACAATCAGTATGCTGCTGGGTTTTTCAACATAAATAGACTGACTTTAGGAGCGCTTGGTATTGGATTTCCAATCAGACATACTCCCCTTAGGTAGCTGAGTGAAACCCTGAGGTGTTAGATTCCTTTAACACGCAACTGACCCAGCTCAAAAGCGGACGGAGTTTAAAATAAAAGCTCAAATCTCACTTCTCTGTCTTGAAGAAAATGGCACAGCCATCCACGTGTTTCCTCTCCTGCTCCGAGACCAGTTTGGCGCGGGACTTTGGACAGAAGTATCCGTCGTAGCCGCGTTGCTTCAGGGTCTCCAGGAACAGAGTGTAGTACTGTTCTGTCTCCACCTCCTGTACAAACATGTTAGCATTCCTGTTAGCACGTACGACATGTACCTCACGGTACATAGATGCTATTCTTCCTGTGTTACAGTGTTAGCATTCCTGTTAGCACGTACGACATGTACCTCACGGTACATAGATGCTATTCTTCCTGTGTTACTGTGTTAGCATTCCTGTTAGCACGTACGACATGTACCTCACGGTACATAGATGCTATTCATCCTGTGTTACAGTGTTAGCATTCCTGTTAGCACATACGACAAGAACATTACTGTGTAGCTCTTCACATAGATGTTATTCTAAGCTGGTGTGATACAAAATGGTACAGTGCCTTCTATAATCTGCATGGAGTGTGTCCTTAAAAAAGTTTAAATAGACAATTTGAAAACTTGCATCTCTTTTCAAAGTATGGGTGACCTAAAAATAAAACCCCTTCCACACACACACAGACAGACGATTTAGGCCTTCAATGAACTATTATTAAACAGATCCCTTTTTGGTTTTGAGACGGTATTCTTAAAGAACAGGCCAATCCTCGTGGGCTCCACTAGAGGGCAAATTCCTCCCCCTCCATGTTCTACCTGCAGACTGATGACGTCAGCGTCGCAGCTGGCGATGTCCTCCATGATGCCTTTCTTCCTGTACTCCCAGCTCAGCGCCCAGGAGGGGCAGTAACCGTAGAGCTGCCGCGTGGCGTACTTGTCACACAACACATTGTAGCACATCACCGTGAACACCGCTGGAGAACAAAGAAAAGAGAGAGAGAGAGAGAGAGAGAGAGAGAGAGAGAGAGAGAGAGAGAGAGAGAGAGAGAGAGAGAGAGAGAGAGAGAGAGAGAGAGAGAGAGAGAGAGAGAGAGAGAGAGAGAGAGAGAGAGAGAGAGAGAGAGAGAGAGAGAGAGAGAGAGAGAGAGAGAGAGAGAGAGAGAGAGAGAGAGAGAGAGATGTGACTATATGACTATATGACTGGTCAAAATAGTTGATGAGAGAGTCCTAGCCACTGCTTGTAATGTCCATGTACTGAATATAAAAACCTTTCAGTCTTGTTTGCAAAAGCAATTTAATTCTTTAGAGCTTAGTTTTCCTAAATGTTATAATACAATAAAATAAGAGGTATTCCATAGTTTGGAGCCATTGTGTAAAATAAAACCACATCAATGATAAATGTCGGCCTTCTTTTCTCTGGGCAGCCAACTGCAAATATCTTTTGTTGCCGCCTTCAATTTGTTTGTTTCCTTCTGCTGCACTATATTAGCCAGCGCCCTTGGTGGGGACTCCCTGGTCTCCTTGACCCTTGTCAAGGTTCAGTACTTGTGGGGACTCCATGGTCTCCTTGACCCTTGTCAAGATTCAGTACTTGTGGGGACTCACTGGTCTCGCTCCTAACCCTAACCCATGTCAAGGTTCAGTACTTGTGGGGACTCACTGGTCTCGCTCATAACTCAAACCCTCGTCAAGGTTCAGTACCTGTGGGGACTCCCTGGTCTCGCTCATAACTCGAACCCTTGTCAAGGTTCAGTATTTGTGGGGACTCACTGGTCTCGCTCCTAACCCTAACCCATGTCAAGGTTCAGTACTTGTGGGGACTCACTGGTCTCGCTCATAACTCTAACCCTCGTCAAGGTTCAGTACCTGTGGGGACTCCCTGGTCTCGCTCATAACTCTAACCCTTGTCAAGGTTCAGTACCTGTGGGGACTCCCTGGTCTCGCTCCTAACCCTAGCCCTTGTCAAGGTTCAGTACCTGTGGGGACTCCCTGGTCTCGCTCCTTTAATGTGACCCAGGGTCTTTGGGGGAGCTGCTCTGGATGCACTATGGAAAGAAAACAATGTGACCATACAGCCTATATGGATAAACAATTGTGTTGTCTAACAGACCTAAATGATCCCCATAACCCCCCAAAACACACACACACACACACACACACACACACACACACACACACACACACACACACACACACACACACACACACACACACAGTCTACTATCCACACACAGATCAAAGAATAGTGTTGATGCAAAGAAAGTATCCTGTGTCGACTGATTTTACATTTCCTTACAAGCAACATACCAATCTAGAGAACAATTGCATGCCTGACCACAGAGCAGTGACTAGCAGCCAGGTGGAACACCTTAAGTGCCTTGCTTGAGGGCTTAGTGACAGCGGACACTGCATTGCTGCTCTGTGGTCCTCCTATCTAATGCAGCCACTTTAAACTGAGGCAAGCGACCCTTCAATCCTTTATGCTGGAGACAAACTAAGGGACAATCTATCTGCTGGGATCAGGTTAGCACTAACAGTTGTTTTTAAATATGCATGAGGTCTGACAATTGTTTTGTGGTAACGTGAATCAGACACACCATTTAGCAGGAAATAAGGTCTAAGTTGCCTTAGTTTGACCTGACCCCAACTGACTTCATTATAAACCCCTATAAGGAAACAAGCCCTTGAAAAAATACATATAACCACATTTCGGTTTTCATTCTTGTTACAGATACCTTGTTACTATTACTATTATTATTTGTATTATAAGTAATGAGATGTTGAAATATTTGATTGGGGCTTAATCCATTTACCTGCTAGATTGTCAAGCATGTAGTTGAGGAGCTTCCTGGTTCCATCAATTTCCTGGTACAGATTTAGGATGTCCTGTGACAGAGGATTTCCTGCCAAAAAAGGAGAACCGTGATCTTAGGACCAACTAATACAAAACTAGGTTATTTAAGGTTCTCGAAAAGCAAAATGGAATGTAAACTTTATTTTAAAAGCCCCTTTTCAACAACAAATGTTAAACGGGGCAGTGCATATAAATAAAATATATTAAATATAAAAAAAAAATGATAGTACTAAGTTAAAGAACTTCAATCTAAGAAATATATAAAACATTAATATAACATTGCATCATTAATCAAAGTGCTTTTGATATAAATGCGTTTTTTTTGGGTTCTTTAAAAGCTTATAGAAAATGCACTCAGTGGCTGGTTTCTATAAGTAAGAGACAAAGTTCCACAGCAGCAAAACACAATGACAGCAAAGCAACAACTCATCCCCTGTTCACACAGTAGAGGAGATGTTAGGGGTGAGATGGTGACTGATTCAGTAGAGGAGATGTTATGGGTGAGGTGGTGACTGATTCCCCTAACAGGGATAGACTTGGGGATAGGGTTGGGGTTAGGGTTAGGGTTAGGGGTTAGGGGTTAGGGTTAGGGCGTAGGTGGTGACTGATTCAGGGAGCAGGTACCTTTCAGTCCCAGGGTTAGGGTTAGGGTACCTTTCAGTCCCAGGGTTAGGGTTAGGGTACCTTTCAGTCCCAGGGTTAGGGTTAGGGTTAGGGTACCTTTCAGTCCCAGGGTTAGGGTTAGGGTTAGGGTACCTTTCAGTCCCAGGGTTTGTAACTGGAACAGCCTCCCAAGCTCGTAAGGCAGAACTCGTAACAGATTGTTGTTCAAAAGCAATTCCCTGAAAGAAGGGAAAGAATACCAGTCGATTCATCAGTGTCTTTATAAGGGATGGTAAACATACCAAGAGTGTCATAAAAAATATATAATAACAATAATAATAACTTTAATTTAAGAGCGATAATTAAAACAAATTGAGACAAAACGAATTATATACAATAACAAAAAAGTTGATGTCTTTGTTTCCATACACATGCAGCGTCTGCTATGTCAGGCAGACTCAGTTGGTCATTGTAATTTAGAGAAAAGCATGATACGGTGTATTTTTCTAGGATTTGAGAGACCACTGCAACTGTTCCTTGGTGATTTTATATGGGGATGGTGTACCAAATGTATGAAACAACTTTCTTTACTAGTTCTAACCATGTAAGGTCACTACCTGAGAGAGACCATCTTAACCATCTCATAGGTTATGTAATGCTATGATACGGCCTCCAGGTGTGGCTGTTCTAGCTAACAGAGACAGGTGACCTCCAGGTGTAATAGCTAACAGGGACAGGTGACCTCCAGGTGTCCTAGCTAACAGAGACAGGTGACCTCCGGGTGTCCTAGCTAACAGTGACAGGTGTCCTCCAGGTGTAGCTGTCCTAGCTAACAGAGACAGGTGACCTTATGGTGTCCTAGCTAACAGAGACAGGTGACCTCCAGGTGTGACTGTCCTAGCTAACAGAGACAGGCGTCCCCCAGGTGTCTTCCTACCTGAGAGAGACCATGTTGCCCAGCTCAGCGGGCAGGCTCCGCAGCTTGTTGGAGGACAGGTTCAGGTAGACCAGGTGTGGCAGCTTGGCGATGTCGGGTGGGACACGGCTGAGGTTGTTGTCGTTGATGTGCAGCGCCGTCAGGTGGGTGAGGGTCCAGATTGAGCTGCTCAGGTTCCGCACGCGCCCTGGTTACCCGGGTAACGGTCGGTGGGGAGGCATGAAATAAAGCTCCAATCAGCTTATTTTATAATATTCCAGACAGGAACAATGGTTATATTTTACATAAATAAGATTTGAAAATAATAGTTATTGCATGCACTTTTAAAAAAAAAATCTCCACTGCTGTCCTGAGTAAAGAAATGTGTCCTAGCTCTCAGATGTTTCTTCGTTTTCAGTGCGAGGGACAGCCTGTGCCTTTTAGAATCCATAATGGTAGAAGTAAATATAATAATGTCCTCAAGCGGGGCTATAAGGTGCAGTGATGAAATATGACTGTTACTAAATCAGATTGTTTTGGGGCGGCAGAACAAATCTTAATAACAACTATATGTATCACTTTATTAAACCTTTATTTAACCAGAAGATGCCTGTTAAAACGAACAGTTTGAAGAGGCAAATAAATATCTAAGCTAATGGATTCCTTCACCCAGAACGTACAGCATGCCGGGCTCACCAGATATCTCGAGTTCAGCCCAGTAAGACTTCTTTCCATTGGCCGCCTCCTCAGCAGACATGATGGTGTATAACCTCCGTGGATCTGGCGGATCATACTTTTCCTTTGGCATACCTCTTAATCTAAACACAAAAAAAGATTATAATACAAAGATTATAATGAAGATAGACAAACCTATTACTATTACTATAGCAATGATACTAACTTTCAGTTAAGAGCGCCTTTCTTAAAACCCAAGGACATTTTACGATGCATTGACAAGTACAAAAAACAATTGAAATAAGTAAAAGACAATCCGGAGCAATTTGTACGTTACAGAATACACTGACTAAAAAGACAGTATTCATGACAAACTAGAAGTTTGACTGCCACTTGTGAAATCTGACTTTGTACATTGTTATTTTTGTATATCTGTTTAGTGCATGGTTAAGTCTACTGTAGGAAACCTATGTAACAAAATACACAATAATAAGATTAAGCACAACAAAATTATAAATGCATAGGCTTTCGCTTTAGATAATTTTTTGCCCCTTGGTCTTATCCAAATCCAGTCAATGCTATTCAAAATTATCATTTATATTATAATTATCTTACACGACTCATGCATGCCTGAATAACATGGTCATGATAACCTGTTACTATTGTTGTGATGAAACTATTGAGTGTCAGTACCACAACAGCTATTTCCTCATTGGCATTCTCAGCTGTCGGTTAACCCCGAGTATCGGTAAAGTCAAAAGGTAAAGCAGTGGTAGGTAGGGTACGTCGAAGTATGTTTGCAATCAGTTAGTTCTTAATACACGCAAGGAATGAGTCCAACAACAGTTTGTTTCCGCTCCAATGCCAAAGTTGTCAAATTTAAAAACTATGCAACTTCAGGGAAGGTCAGAAAAGGTATACTTTGCATATAAAAGAAAGAACCCACCCATGTAACATGACGGGATTATGGAAAATACATGCATGTTTACTCGGCAGAATAAGTTTGGCACACTTACGTAAGGTGTTTATGTTGGCTAACAGAAGTCGGTCACAAGTGTGACTGTAAGTAGCGAGGCTTAAACTAGCATTCGTTCAAAAGAAAATAAATACTCGAAATATAACGAAATAGACTGATTTACATGGAGCTTGACTGGATATTACGGACAAAATACCAAAGACGAAGTTGCTAAGTGACCAACTTGCAAAAGTGTTTTCAAATTATAGAAGGGCCAAATAAACAATGTAAAAACTGCAAAGTTTACATAACTGAAAGATAGTCCAAACCCAAAAATGTAAATAGCGACTCGCTATTTAATATTTAAAAAAAAGAACTAATTATAGCGCTATTGTATAACAGGCATTTAAAAGGAAGTTCATGCGCCTGGCAGCCTTCATGACAGCTGTCAAACCACCACTGACACTGTTGAATGCAGTGCGTGATTGCTTTTGGCTAACATGACATTCTAGCCTGCATAACAACAAGCACGCAAGAATTAGCATCAAACAAGAGTAATGAGCTAATGTTAAAGAGGAGGGCTAAGGAAAAGCATGGACCTTGGGTGATCCGACACCCCGACTCAAGAACACATCCTCCCCTGAGTGGGCTACGGGCTGGCTGCCTGGCTAGCTGCAAATCGCTGTCGGACCTTGGGAATTGGTTAAGCTGACAAACACTGCTAGAGGAAACCACTGATGTAAACATCCCTCTGGCCACCGAGATCTTACCGAAATTATAAACATGGACATGCATTACCTGCATTCGGGGGGTGGTAAAGTAGGCTGACTGGTGATATTATTAAAGACATGCAGACAGCGCTCTCGGCCGCTCACACTCTGAACGATCCGAAGAGACAGTAGGAAGAACAGCAAACATAGCTTCCGCTCATGCCCATCGCCGTCCGTCTTCCATTGCCCCTTCGAATCAACACACACATTGATGTATGGAATTTGTGAATATACAATAATTGTCATATAGACATACCTTTAAATGTCCGGGCAACATTAATTAACGTAATCATATTCACAATGTACTTAATACTTCACCAACTTTTTCAAAGCTTAGGTACGTATGTCCTCTGGGTTGCGCTGTTTCTCAAAAATCTAAATTGTGACAAATAATTACCCCACTCATGTCGTGTCTGGTAATCTGTAAATCATGATTGAACATAATCGCATTCACACAGAAACTTTTGCCTTTCATACGATTCAGTTATGTCAGTTTAAGACCCTCACGATCAGCTCTAATGCAAAGCAAAGGCATAGCCGAGTCTTCAATTGGCTGGAACTAATATTTTCTCTTAGTTTCCACACGAACTTAAAATCATTGTGACATTTCCAAAGATGGCTACTTGCACGAGATTAGCGTTAAAAGGTCAGTACAATTTTTATAATTAGATTTTTTATTATACGTTTGTGTTGTATAATGTTAAACCTTACATACCAGTATTATGTGCTAGAAAGGTAATAGCTTAAAACTCCTAAAAAGCAGAGTAACTCCAACAGTATCCCATGTTTCTCTTATCTCAGTCCCACTCATGTCGCTAACGCAAATTAATCTAGCGTTAGTATTGCTATTTCCTTTAAAAATCCTCTGATGGGATCTGATATTGAAAGTGATATGTTGTTGTTTTATTGAGCATGAATAAGCCAGCCAAGCTAAGATGGTGGTTTTCCTCCCTAGTCTTATCCGGGTGTCAAAGAAGAGTTTTAAATTCGCCTGTGCCCGCCTTTACAGCAGCCTCACAGATCACATCAAGGTCTCATCTGCCTGTCAGGACTTTTGCAGCTGTCAAGTAAGTTTATTCAACTAAGCTATCGCTTTACATTTGCTTAAACAATAGGGAAACTGAAATGTACTGTTGTCATTCTCAGCATGTCATATTCTTACAATTACATACATGTGAGTGTCTTAGGTAGCAAAGCAATCAGTCCTGTCTACGTTTAGGATTTCTTTCTGTACTGTGTTCCATCGTGCCAGGGCATAAGCTACATTTATATGAAGAAGTTGATTTTTAATGTGCTCCCCCTTAGCTTCCCTTGAACAAGCTTAGACTTGCTTTTTTATCTGCCTACAGGACGCAAAAGAAAGTTTTTAATTATGATAAAAAGAAAGAGGAAAAAGCCAAAGTGGAGAAGAAGGAGAGGATAATCATTGATGATAAAGATCGTCACAAGCCCTTTGGACTCACGGCCTGGGCACCAGTTGATGACGTGTACGTGGTAAGGCTCACTTATATATAATATAATAATAATCTATTTGTCAAATGAGTATGCATTAATAATAATAACAACAATAATAATAATCTATTTGTCTAATGAGTATGCATTAATAATAATGATAATCATCTATTTGTCTGAGTATACATAAATAATAATAATAAATCGTTATTTGTATGAGTATGCATAAATGAAACAACAATTCATTATGCGTCTAATGAGTATGCGTACATGATAATAATAACGATCTTTATTTGTTTAGAGTATGCATAAATAATAATAACAATCTTTATTTGTCTAATGAGTATGCATTACACTGTATTTAAACATTGTAGCAAATCAGCTAATTGCTAGTTTTGAGCTGTGACTTCTCAGCAGTTTTTTTTTTTTTTTTTTTAAATAAAAGCTTAATCAGGATAAACCAATCACTTCTCCGTTACCATGTGACACATGTCCTGCCTCGTGACCTCACACTCCAGTCAGTTACACCTATTCCGCCATGAACAACTCATCCATCTCACTGACCAATAAGGTGCGGCATTACCCAAGACCCGTCTTCGAGATGGGCGTGGCCATCGACATGCTCAAGTCCTTCCAGAAGTTGGACTTCACTCCGCTCGACCAATCCGTCTCCATCGACCTGAAGCTGGACATGAAAATGGAGAAGAAGGTAAGCTCAGTACAAGCGTGCGCCACAGAAGACTTGGTGATAGAACATCCAGTCCAAAATGAGCCTGGTCAGGGAAGAGGATAGAGCGCTGTGGACAGACTGGGGGCCCTTTCTGATTCAGCCCCACAGCATGTCATGGTGACAGTCAAAAGACTGTGGGCTCTTTCTGATTCAGCCCCACAGCATGTCATGGTGACAGTCAAAAGACTGTGGGCTCTTTCTGATTCAGCCCTACAGCATGTCATGGTGACAGTCAAAAGACTGTGGGCTCTTTCTGATTCAGCCCTACAGCATGTCATGGTGACAGTCAAAAGACTGTGGGCTCTTTCTGATTCAGCCCTACAGCATGTAATGGTGACAGTCAAAAGACTGTGGGCTCTTTCTGATTCAGCCCCACAGCATGTCATGGTGACAGTCAAAAGACTGTGGGCTCTTTCTGATTCAGCCCTACAGCATGTAATGGTGACAGTCAAAAGACTGTGGGCTCTTTCTGATTCAGCCCTACAGCATGTCATGGTGACAGTCAAAAGACTGTGGGCTCTTTCTGATTCAGCCCTACAGCATGTCATGGTGACAGTCAAAAGACTGTGGGCTCTTTCTGATTCAGCCCTACAGCATGTCATGGTGACAGTCAAAAGACTGTGGGCTCTTTCTGATTCAGCCCTACAGCATGTCATGGTGACAGTCAAAAGACTGGTACCACTCCGTCCCCTTTACCCCCACACAAGTATGAGAGACCCATATCTAGAAAACTAGCTTTGACTTACATGGGGATATGAACAGTTACCACACACACACACACACACACACACACACACACACACACACACACACACACACACACACACAGAGACACTAGTGTAAAGTATATGTCACCGTTCAATAACCCTATATGATTGAAGATGTATTCCTTTGTTTAAGTGTGGTGCTTCCACTGTAGCCCAGCCCATTTGACACTTTTCCTCTTCGGTTTTCGTAAACAGTGATCAAACATGGCTTAAATACCAACAAGGTAGTACAACATAAGACTCACCAGACATCGTGATAGGCCTGGGAGCCCACACATCAGGACATATCTTACTGGAAAGGCTCCATGGTGTTGCGTCTTGGAACACCCTTGGTGTCTTGGGCGTTCTGGAGTGCAGCACCATACTTCCTGGTTGCATTCATTTGTTCTGTCCATTACAAATGTCGACAGACTTTGTTTTCCCGTGCAATGCTGTCAATTGGAATCCTAGTTGACAGCTTCTTGTTAACATGACATGTTTGAATGTGTTCCCTTCCAGAGAAAGGTGGATCCTTTCGTGAGCACGGTCCATCTACCGCACCCCTTTAAGACTGATCCTAACACCGTTGTGGTTTTCACTGAGGTCAGTGATTGGTCACATCATCAGCGTCATCTTTTTAGAACCCGTGAAGCACTTCCTGTACGCCATCGTGCTCAGGTCATGTGTTTGTATATTCTAGGCGTTATGGTGTTGTGTTCCATATCAAATCTCTTTCCAACCTTAAATGCATTCGTTTTTTAGAAGTGTTATCTCAAGTTTATCACTTACACCGTTTCCTGAGGATAAACGTTTTGTGTGATGAAAAAACTAAACGTTTTATTCCTAACTAGCAAGAATGCTGCCGCAGCTCCTCAGATAAAGCTTTGACTGACAGTTCCAAAGTTTAGCCTTAGTTCGGGCTCTTAGACTTCGGGCCAATCTGCCTGACGACATGTCACTATTCAATTCCTTCCTTTAAATACATTTTAAAAACAAAGTTTTCCAATTTTCCATTACGTTTTGTTTAAACATTATTCCATATCGTTATCTAATTTAAATATCATCAGTTTAATTTTGTAAGATCTTTCTCTTGTTATTTAATTTATAGCTATTCTATTATCCTGAAAATCCCTTTCACATTTTATTATTTGATTATTATTGCCTGTTGTGTTGTTATTCTTATTTATCACACACTATGCACTTTTTAAGTTCTATTCAGAAAAGTGCAACGCCAAATCAAATTAATAGTAAGGTTACAGTTTAAATTGTAAGGTTACAGCCTCCCTGCAGTGATGTATCATTTGGATCCTTTCATCTTATACAAGGAAATGCAGATTTCATTCAAATGAGGCCTTTTGTCGGTGGCAGCATAAATTGCGTTGCATTCCCCAATCTTGATTGAGGGCGGGTTGTGGACTGCCCTTCTTTTAGAGAACAATACTGAACACGAATACCAAACACAACTGGCCGTATACTGTTGGTATCTTACTGCTACCATGGTAACATTGTTTTTTAGGATGATAAGTGCAGGCCTGCTAGAGTCTTAACACATACACACTCATACGACCCCAAACACACTACACACACACACACACACACACACACACACACACACACACACTCTCACATACACACTCTCACATACACACTCTCATACGACCCCAAACACATGGACACACACACATAATCACACAACACAACCTTGACTTAGGGTTAATGCTGCAGTGTTATGCAGTGAATAAGAGAGTAATGCTGTGTTTCTGTGTGTGTGTGTGTGTGTGTGTGTGTGTGTGTGTGTGTGTGTGTGTGTGTGTGTGTGTGTGACTGTACGCATGTGTTCGGGGGTGTGTGTGTGTGTTTTCTCCAGAATCCGGATCAAGCCAAGCTGGCCCTGGAAAACGGAGCCACGTTCGCAGGAGGCACAGAACTTATACAGAGGGTGAGACACACACACACACACACACACACACACACACACACACACACACACACAGAGGACTGCAGTGTACCACTCACTGTTTCTCTATCTCTCTCACTCTCTCTTTCTCAATGTCATTCTGTCATTCTCTGTCTTTATATCAC
Source organism: Aplochiton taeniatus (assembly GCA_017639675.1). Lineage (NCBI taxonomy): Eukaryota > Metazoa > Chordata > Actinopteri > Galaxiiformes > Galaxiidae > Aplochiton > Aplochiton taeniatus. The sequence continues at coordinate 17,356,475 of CM030185.1, read as the reverse complement.
TCCCATTCCTTCATTCTACTGATGCTTTGTCCTGATAGTGACTTTATCAGTAACACTGTCAAATGTCTGCATTTGTTGGCCGTTCACTTATCTTGAATATATATTTTTATGATGAGCCCGAACCTATCTTTTTTGTCTTCAGTATTAAATACTGTTGTCTGTTGCTTGTCAGCAAGCAAGGCATATCTAGTGGAATACAGAATTCCATATCAGTTAAGACTGATGTTCATTGAATGATATATAAATATATATGTGTATAGCTTATTTATTTTTTCATGCATTTTGGATGTTTAAGGTTTGAGATTCCCTGCCCTTTGGTTGGTCCTTCTCCGTCCTCAGGTCTTAGATGACGAGGTGACAGCAGACTTCTACGTAGCTGTGCCAGACGCCCTGCCTCACCTGGTGCCCCTGAAAAACAAACTGAGGAAGAAGTTCCCAAAAGCCAAGAGAGGTAACGCTGGGTACCCCATCCTCTGACTGGTCTGAACAGTGTTAGAGAGAGTTAGTTAATGCTGGTTACCCTGTACACTGGCTAGTCTGAACAGTGTTAGAGAGAGTTAGTTAATGCTGGTTACCCTGTCCACTGGCTAGTCTGAACAGTGTTAGAGAGAGTTAGTTAATGCTGGTTACCCTGTCCACTGGCTAGTCTGAACAGTGTTAGAGAGAGTTAGTTAATGCTGGTTCTAACTCTCTAAATGTCCTATTTTAACACCCTTCAGTCTGAACAGTGTTAGAGAGAGTTAGTTATTGCTGGTTCTAACTCTCTAAATGTCCTATTTTAACACCCTTCAGTCTGAACAGTGTTAGAGAGAGTTAGTTAATGCTGGTTCTAACTCTCTAAATGTCCTATTTTAACACCCTTCAGTCTGAACAGTGTTTGTTTGAAACATGATGAAAGAATAGATGTTCCTGTTCTTATTGCATTCCTTTTCCTCACACCCTGGCATCTTAAACTGGGTCCTTGTTAGGTGGACAGCCACAGGTCTCTCCTTTCTCTCTCTCTTTCTGTCACTCTGTCTCCTTCTCTCCTTCTGTGTCTTCTCTAACTTTCTCTCTCTCTCTCTCTTCTTTTCTCTCTCTCTTTCTCATTCTTTCTCTGTGTCTTTTTTCTCCCTCAGGGTCAGTGGGTGTGAACATTCCTAAGATGTTGGCGTTATTTAAGATGGGCCACGAGTATCTAGTGGAGAGGGAGCGCTACATCATCACCATGATAGGCACGGTCAGTCTACACCCCGGGGCTTTAGAAGCTCAGGGAAACATGTGTTTTCTCTTTGTCCTAGCTTCTTTAGTTATTAAGATTTGAGCTCCTGTTTGGATTGAAAATGATGAGACATTGAATTATAGAGCTGGTGAGGAAATATCCCATCCTCAGTGTGAATTATGAAGTTTAATTGAACCCGTAGGCTGCCATAGCAACATGCATCCTCTCTGTATTAAAACTCTGTTGAAGCAGAACTTTGAATCATTATAGGTTTTAGTACCTGTCATTCTCTCTGCTGGGCCTGGAGAAGGAGGGAAAGTTTAGTTTTTAAAACCTAAATCAATATTTAATCACACTCTATTACCAGAGTGACACTTAATGGACATTGGGAGCTTTTAAGGACCATGATAAATAGGATGATCCGACTGAATGGATGTTAGTGTAATGTTTGGACCAAGCAGGACCAAATCTCTACCACTGTGTACTGAAGACTTGATGTGTTGTGTTCCCAGGAAGACAACCACTGATATAAATATAAATATCATCCTATAATACAAATACTGAATGGACATGCCAGGTTTACTAAGTGGACTTACTGTGTAGTAGAGACCAATGTGTTGTGTTGTGTTGTGTTGTCAGCTTGACATGCCTAAGGAGCATCTCTATGCCAACCTGCAGACCATCATAGCCGACGTGTGTTCTCACCGGCCAGCCAGTTACGGTACGTATTCAACCCCAGGGTCATTTTAAAAAATATATATATATTTTTAGATTTTAATTTTGGTTTAAAGTGGGTGATTTCTCATTACATTGCAAGTCAAACTCATCTAGAGACTCTTTTAATATTTAAAAAGGTGGTCCCATCTGTAGTGTTTTTGGACAAGTCTAGACTACTGGACAGGGCCTCCTCTCTCTGGGACTCAATTACCCAACATGCACAGCTTCTGGGCCACGCTAGGTCTAGCCTCGATGCTATCACACCCTGCTATGGTTTCTCATTAAGCCATGCTACTCAAAACATGGACAGCCACTGCGTGACAGAGTCTCAATAAGTGAAGTGTGACATTATATTCTAGCTTGTTGTTACAAGCTAGCTGATTGTAATCGCCAAGTTGTGTTTGAACTAACAAACTGGGCAATATTCATTTAATGGATGGCAATTATTGTGCAGAATATTCTTCCTCACTCTGATTTTAAGTCTTCCTTTTCATTTAGAATATAATGGATTTTCATCATAAATTATTTGACATCCTAATGAGGTTGATTTGACACGTTGCCATAACCGCCAGACTGGAAAGTGAAGCTCTCTGTTTGTATATTAGTGCTGTTTTATATTAAAGCTATTTGTATATTAGAGCTGTTTGTATATTAGAGCTGTTTTATATTAGACCAGTTTGTATATTAGTCATATATTAGTGCTGTTGTATATTAGAGCTGTTTTATATTAGAGCTGTTTTATATTAGAGCTGTTTTATATTAGAGGAGTTTGTATATTAGTTGTATATTAGAGCTGTTTTATATTAGAGCAGTTTGTATATTAGAGCTGCAGCAGTAAGCATATGTATCCCCCTGTAGGTTAATGTGGCAGGGAATCTTATCAGTAAGTCTGCATCAATCATAAACCCTCAGCACAACATTGGTAATGTTTAAGTGGAATACCTGCCAAGAGCTCACGGTAACTGGCAGCAATCACACAGTCTTTTGAAACCAGTTGAATCCCCTCCCTTTCCAAAAAACGAGAAAAAAAGAATCCTCTGCTATCTTCATGTGTCAGTTTGTGTTTGAAAGTGTCTCCTCACAGTGTCCCAAGTTGTGGATCTATGGATAGATGTAACTGTTGATTTAAAAACATATATTATTTCAGAGTTTCAAGTAATTCTGCATAACCGCTAATGAGATTTTTAAGGACTTGTTTTGTTCTAAAAGCTGTAAAATTGTCTGTATATCTTTTAAAATGAATGCTCACATTCACTTGTTATTGAGGCAAGTCTTTAAAAAAAAATAGTTTGAAATCTTTGAAACTAAGATTTTGTGAGAATCCCTTATCCAATAACACAGTAGCTGTTTGAATGGAGCGCGTCCACCTCTGGAATTCTACCTGCCTGTAATCCTCAGAAAACACTACAAAGAATTCCGGCATGTTCTCGAGCTATCTGTTCCCAAGCCAAAAGAGGAGTGATGTGATGTAGAAAGGATTTTGCACTTCAAACCCGAGCCACCTGGTCAATCTGACTCCCTACTCTGAGAGAAAGCTCTTTGATTTTCTGCCCAGACACACACACAGACCCTCCAGTTCCCACCGAGAAGTGGTCAGAGTTTAATTACATCGGAGAGTCCCTGATTAGATTAGAGTCAGGGTTTGGGAGTTTCAAATGAGTTTTACACATCCCTTAATGTTTTTGAGTTGAAATATTGGAAGAAAAGTCAAAGCTGGGGAAAATGTATTCAGCAGAGAGATTATTACCTGCTTCATTGAGTCATAGTCTGGGGTACTTATTTTGTTATTTAAAACGATTGGAATTTGGTGTAGCTTTTAAGTATTTAACTAAGTAATTGAGGTTTAGAACTAAAGGTTTTATTTCCTTATTCTCAGGGGGATATTTTATAGTTTAAGGTTATGTTCATGCAGTGGGCGATTTTTTTTACAGAGTACCAACTTAAAACTGATAACTTACTGTGCTGGATTTATCATACTCTTTGAGATTGTATAATTTTAAGTCTGTTCATGACAAATGCAGTAGAATCCACCAGAACCTTTTTTCTTAAGATTGGATTTTTTAAAGTGTATTTTTATTTTCAGACAGTGCTGGTAACATTTTGAATGCGTTCGTCATCCCGTAATATTTGATGTCGCTTAGGTGGATGTTGCTTAGATACAGGTGTCTTAATATCCTCTAACTTTTCTTTAGGTCACTTCATCGAGCGTGCCATCGTTCGCTCCCAGACCACGGAAGCATTGCGATTCAACAGCGTGGATGTGTTACCTGAAGTGCCAGAGAAAAAATAAGCTTGAATTTATGTCCTCTTTCATTAGTTATTTATGTGTGTGTGTGTGTGTATATACGAAATGCAATAAACTGTCAAGGTGTTTTGAAATGTTGTTCCGTCGATTGCTTTTGGACACGTTGTTTTGGGCACGGATGAGCTCTTTCAACACCGCACAGAAATGGATTAGGCATAGGCCCTACATATGATTTGGTTAATCGTTTAACCGTTTTGCTTTTGGTTTGGAGTTTTACATTTTCATATACTTGGTTTATGTGGTTTAGGGTTGGTTGATAGTTATCAAATTAAAATGATAATTTCCTCAGATGTAGTCAATTTGGCGTTACGCAGCCAAGCAGCCCATAGCCCGGCCGGGAAGATGGATGAAAACCTCTGCTACTGGTGCTGCACCGTAAGATGCCTTGGCAAGTACTTTGCCCACCACTTGGGGTCAGCGTTGACATCTAAAACACGTATTCGAGTGAGCCTTGATTTAAATCTATTTCTCCCCAAGTGCAAAAATGTTGTGTTGACCATGGCTTGGCACTTACGTTGACAATCACTTTTTTAAAACGATGGGTTTCGCTTGTCCCTCTCAGATAGCCTACATATTTAATAGATGGTTATCGATATCATTGTGTGTAAAAATTAAAGCAGGTATTAATTTATAATTGATAGACCGTTAAACATGGCTTTTTTTCTGGAGTTATATAATGTAATATAGTAGGCCTATTGTCAATCAAAAATTACATTTAGCACTCTACGACTTAAATTTACAGCAGCAATCTAACAGCTTCTTTTTGTGTTCCCTAATAGTTGATTGTCATTTTTCAGCACAAAACTGCCAAAAGTTTTAGGTCACTGGCTATCGGGGTATTTACGCGTGGATTAGTGGAGCCGGGCAACTTTTCAAAGGCAATTTTCGGGTCTGTTCTTTAGACAGGGGACAAAGGCATTGCCTAAAGATCAGGTTGCTCCCACGTGACCCCTGGAATCTTGGCTACGAATCTTTTTTTTTGCGCGCCCATTGACAGACAATTACACTATTCTATAGCAGATTAATTTGTCATTTCTATGAATGTATAATATAGTCTGACCCATTACTTTAATGTCCAATTTTGTTTTAATATTACTCACCGAAACTAAATCTAATTTAATAGACTACTCGACTGAATTTCAGCAATTGTTGCAAAAAATCTGATGAATAGGCTATATATGTATGCATTGAACACGTCCGTGTAGTGTCGCTTCTCATGTTCTACCTTTTGAATTGACTCCGAGCTGTTAAGTGAGAGAGGGGACGTCCTTTTGGACAGGGCTTGGGAATGCTGCACCTCGCGACTTAGTTTAAAGCGTTCTGCTCTGACTACAGCTTCTGTTGCCATTTGAAGTAAGAGGCCAGTTATAGCCTGCATAATTATAGGGTTATAACGTGATTATTTTGCTCAACTTTTTTGAGGCGACACCTGGCCGCAGTGTATTTAGTTTTGAAGTTTCGCTGACCTCAAATTGTCGGACCGCATTCCTGCACTACATTTTTTGCGGATTGCTGGTGCTCCACTTGACGCGCGACTTATAGATTTACTCGGAACGAATCTTGTCGGTTTTCTGGTGTGGTTCAATCCGACTCATCAGAAAATCAATAATGCTAGCTGACAATTGCTCTCAATTGAAATAGAAAGTGACCACATTCTCCTGCATTGGATTTGAATGTCTTGCCGTTACCATGGGTTCACGGTGGATATATGTTGCCGCTTTGGCCGGAATTCTCACCATCGCTCCAGGAATACACGGTGAGTATTTCTGTCTCAGACCAGGCTGCACGAGCAGTCTATAAAAATAACTGTTTTAGTCAAGTTTGGAAAAGCATGACTGTAGGAGATTTTCCTTCAGCCCATAGGCAAAACGAAAACAAAAAAAAAGCAAACAATGTTTTCCTGCATAAGCCTATTTGAACTCATTGTAGCCCATGATTAATATCACACAAATCATTCTCTGCTCATGTTCCTGTGTCGTAACAGATGGTATATTGGAAGGATAGTAAAAAATTACCTGAATAGTTTTGAGCAAGGTAGCCTGCAAGTTAAGGCAATTACTTCAGTTATGTAGCCTATGGCTTGTTTTAAACTTTCAAGAATGCATAGAAGACTCTTTCCTCCTACATGGGTAGCCTATTCATTCCAGTTTACGATAATCACAGTTTTTTTACATTGACTTCCATTATGACCTGCTTTAGTCTCCGAAAGCGGAAATCCAAAATTATTATTCCAGATAGATTATAATCCTCCAGGTTATTCTATAATCTGGTTTACATGGGGACAGTTCGGTGATTGGGGTTGCGGAAAGCTGCTCCCACCTGCCAGTGTCAACACATTAATTACGAGTTATCTGGATCAGGGCAGGTGAACAAAAACCACGGAGCGGAAGAAGCTGTGCTATAGAACTGAATATAACCGACAAGGCAGTTGAGAAATACTAATTCGTCCGAAGTAACACATTTTGCAACAGTATTAATTAAGACTGTAAGTACTTTAATAAAACACTTGGATTTTTACTGAGCTTTTAGGAACAGAACAAGCTGCAAATCCCCCCACATATTCACCCACCCACCCCTTCAGGGTAGCTACTTAAGACAAAAGACAAGTAGGCAAACATTTCCACTCCAGCAGACAGTGTTTGGGTTGTATTTTTCCTTAAGGGCATGTTTCTGAGACAAGTGCATGTAATGTATAGATCAATGGTATTCCTGCAGCACATTTTATTGTATGGCATTTGTGTTACCAGAAGGCCTGTGTGCCAGGTGAAAACAAATTCTCATTTTCAACTCATTTAACAAAACAACCCTTCACTTGAATACAACTATTATAACCTTGTTGTTGCTTTTGCTGGTAGTTTTCATTGAGTCCATTACATAATAAAAAATAAAAAAACGTCTCTAATTGGACGTCATTGTATGAACAGGTTAGATAAACATAGGCATGATGATAGCATGTCTTATGCAAGGTTTCTACAGGGATATTTGTCCGTTTAAGATAATTATGCTATTATTATTATTCATTATTATAATATGACGTCTTCCTCCTTTTCTCTGCGTACAGGAGCCTGTCTTTATCATGGATCTCTGCATGCGGTAAGTCTACCTGCTCCTCTTCCTCACTCCTCTTCCTCAACCACCGTCCTCCACCGTCCTTCCTACTAGACACAGTGGCAGATCCTCCTATGACCCCTCATCCATTCACCCTCCACTCCTATATGACCCCTCACCCATTCACCCTCCACTCCTATATGACCCCTCACCCATTCACCCTCCACTCCTATATGACCCCTCATCCATTCACCCTCCACTCCTATATGACCCCTCATCCATTCACCCTCCACTCCTATATGACCCCTCATCCATTCACCCTCCACTCCTATATGACCCCTCACCCATTCACCCTCCACTCCTATATGACCCCTCATCCATTCACCCTCCACTCCTTTATGACCCCTCATCCATTCACCCTCCACTCCTATATGACCCCTCCTCCATTTACCCTCTACTCCTAAATTACCCCTCATCCATTCATCCTCCACTCCTATATGACCCCTCATCCATTCACCCTCTACTCCTATATGACCCCTCATCCATTCACCCTCTACTCCTAAATGACCCCTCATACATTCACCCTCCACTCCTATATGACCCCTCATCCATTCACCCTCCACTCCTATATGACCCCTCATCCATTCACCCTCCACTCCTATATGACCCCTAATCCATTCACCCTCCACTCCTATATGACCCCTCATCCATTCACCCTCCAATCCTATATGATCCCTCATCCATTCACCCTCCACTCCTATATGACCCCTCATCCATTCACCCTCTACTCCTAAATGACCCCTCATCCATTCACCCTCCACTCCTATATGACCCCTCATCCATTTACCCTCTACTCCTATATGACCCCTCATCCATTCACCCTCTACTCCTAAATGACCCCTCATACATTCACCCTCCACTCCTATATGACCCCTCATCCATTCACCCTCCACTCCTATATGACCCCTCATCCATTCACCCTCCACTCCTATATGACCCCTAATCCATTCACCCTCCACTCCTATATGACCCCTCATCCATTCACCCTCCAATCCTAAATTACCCCTCATCCATTCACCCTCCACTCCTATATAACCCCTCATCCATTCACCCTCCAATCCTAAATTACCCCTCATCCATTCACCCTCCACTCCTATATAACCCCTCATCCATCCCCCGCCCCCCTCACATGCCCCTGACCCACTTTCTCCCTCCACACACCCTGAATTCACTATGTATGACCCCTACTGATCCCCTTACTCATAAGCCCTACCTTCAGTTTCCATGGACCCCCACTTTCTCCCTCCATACCCCCTGACTTCCCCACTCAACACCCCCACCTATTACCGCAGCACGCCCCCCTCCCTTACAACTCTCTCCTCCGGTCAGCGTCCCCCCCCCCCCCCCCCCCGCACACCTCCCCCCTATCCATCATCTAATCCTGTCCACCCATCCGATACCGTTCACCGGTGAGGCCATCTTTGGATCATCATGGTCCTCCTGTGTGACTGGCCTGCTGATGATGGGGAGGGTGTTGGTGTGTTAGGCCCAGCCGTGATTCTTCCGTCTCATCCATTATTCACAGGGGACACAATAATCTTCCTGTTACAGGTTCCAGAGGCCCAGTGAGCTTTGGTGGAGAGCCATATAGAAATACAGAGAGATAGAGCGCAGATTTTTTTTTTTTTTAATTGTAATCGTTTCACGTTCAGCGCTGTCTAACGTGTGAAGTGCAGACATGTCTTATTAATAATACATTCCATCAGGGCGAGATGAATGAGTGGATATCAGGGAAAATAGATGGCCACTTGTACTGGGATGATTGTATTTTTTGTATTGAGATGTTTTGAAGGTAACTGCGACATAGACGTGTAGCTTTATCGATCGAAACGTCTCGCAAGTGAACGTTCTACTGGAAGATCTGTGATATTTGACTGTCACTTTAATGGGAAAGTTGATAACTCTCCACCATCCTCATGTAATTGCCCGCTGATGAAGAACAGTACCCGGTCTCAGGTTGACTGACAGGCCTGCTTTCATTAAAGCCCTCTGCTTACCACTCGCCACCCTGCTAGAAAGCTCTTTCCTTTGTACCTTTTTAAACCCTGGTCTCTTTCCCCCGAGCCCAGCCTCTCTGCGTGGAGAGCAGCCGTTCCCTCCCAAACCCCTCTTCAGCCTCTCCCTACAAGCAGTAATCTGTGTAAAAGCCTTAAAGTGGCTCCTGAGGCCTGGGGGGCTGTGGTTCCCAACCTGTGCTTGAGCCCAGAATAATGACCCCTGTCTACCAGTCGGACGCGGTCTGTGGGCGACTAATTACAGTAGAGCTGAGAGCAACAGCAGGTACTCCTTCTTTTCCTCCTCCTCCAACTCCTCTTCCTCCTCCTCCTCCAACTCCTCTACCTCCTCCCCAAGCCCATAACAGGTGGACAGGAGCTATTGCTCTCCCTGGGAACCGCCGATGGAAGTTAGGTCGGAGAGGCAGAGGGGAGACAGAGATAGGGGCCTGTCTTCTGTAGAGACAGAAATATGAGAGGGAGGGAGTGAGGGAGAGTGAGGAAGTGTGTGAGCACATCTTGGGCAGGGAGGGTGGGGGAGAGGAAGAGAGAGAGAGAGAGAAAGGCGGGGTGTGTGTGTGTGTGTGTGGGGGGGGGGGGGGGGTGTTAGGGCCCATCGTACGCAGGCTGGGGGAGAGAGGCCTTAGGAGTGGAGAGAAGGGATACAGGTGAGACGTCTAAGCATGTTCTAACACAATCTGATAAGAAGGAGACCTTTTGGAGTTCAAAGAGAAAGAACTCCCTCTTAACACCTGGAGAATGAATGGGGAGTGTGTGTGTGTGGTTGTGTGTGTGTGTGTGTGTGTGTGTGTGTGTGTGGCAGAACGGCATGAGAAGATTAGAGAGAAGAGGTTTGAATGAACCCGTGGTCAGGGCTGCCGCTCAGGAAATAACCTGGAGGAGAAATGAATGGGCTGTTAAGAGGTGTTTTCACATGGTGACTGTGGACAGAACGGCAGACAGACAGTCAGGCTGACAAAAGGAGAGACAGGCAGACAGGGAGTGAGGGAGAGAGACAGACAGACAGGGAGACAGACAGTCTGGCTGACAAAAGGAGAGACAGACAGACAGACAGACAGACAGACAGACAGACAGACAGACAGACAGACAGACAGACAGACAGACAGACAGACAGACAGACAGACAGACAGACAGACAGACAGACAGACAGGCAGGTAGACAAATATACATACAGGTAGGCAGGCAGAAAGACAAGCAGACATACATACATACATACATACAGACAGACAGACAGACAGACAGACAGACAGACAGACAGACAGACAGACAGACAGACAGACAGACAGACAGACAGACAGACAGACAGACAGACAGACAGACAGAAGACTAGACTAACTGATCTGTTGGTGTGTCCTTACGTTTACCTGCTTTTGACCTCCATGGGGTGACAGTGAATCTGAGCAGCTAGGGTGTCCTTTGGAAGGCATCGGCACAGCTTCACTCAGGCTGCCACCTTTCCCTGGCCCTGCTCGGTGTCTGTGCTGCCTTTCAGTTTAACGTATTGGCCCTGCTCTGTGTCTGTGCTGCCTTTCAGTTTAACGTATTGGCCCTGCTCTGTGTCTGTGCTGCCTTTCAGTTTGATGTACTGACACACCAGACTGGCTCTCAAGTTTCTGACAGCTGGCTTTGAATGGTGTCATTGACTGATGACAGCCCTATGACAAAGAGACTGCTTTTCAGGACCGGAGTAAAACAGTTCTGCTTTCAGACGGACGACTGTTCACTCTATCAACTACGACAGGGTTTTAGAATTTGTGAAAAAGAGCCAAGGGTTAAAGTTTCTTCTTTGGAGCACATGACGCTGATGATGATTGAAACATAAATGGTGTTTAAAATGAGAACAACAGCAAGAGGTTAGGATGTTCCTCGCGGACCTTGGTGAAATTCTTATGGAAATACTTTACGTAATAGACTCTCTCACTAGTAATGGGTTCTCTCACACACTCAGTCAATGGGTTTTACCTGATTCAGTGTGTACAATTGGAGCACCCAAACCTTTTGTAAACATTGTTAAGAATGTTATATAAATACACATAAAAAAAACATTATTATTATAATAGTTTTCCTCCACTGCAGGGCTAGCAAAGACCATGGGAACTAACACAGAGTGGTTTGCAATTATGTTTTATTAAGACACCTTGCCTCTGTCGACAAAATCTTTTAAGGCAACAAGAAGTTCTTTAATCCCAATCATTTGGGGCGTCCTCCATTTGTTCCCCAGAGGCCCCCTGAGTGCCCAGGGCTGGCCGGGTGGAGCCATTACTTACGTATGTGAGTAACAGACTCAGAACTCTATAGACCAGAGAACCATAGCAACAGAACTCTATAGACCAGAGAACCATAGCAACAGAACACTATAGACCAGAGAACCATAGCAACAGAACACTATAGACCAGAGAACCATAGCAACAGAACTCTATAGACCAGACAACCATGGCAACAGAACACTATAGACCAGAGAACCATAGCAACAGAACTCTATAGACCAGAGAACCATAGCAATAGAACACTATAGACCAGAGAACCATAGCAACAGAACACTATAGACCAGAGAACCATAGCAACAGAACACTATAGACCAGAGAACCATGGCAACAGAACACAATAGACCAGAGAACCATAGCAAGAGAACACTATAGACCAGAGAACCATAGTAACAGAACACTATAGACCAGAGAACCATAGCAACAGAACACTATAGACCAGAGAACCATAGTAACAGAACACTATAGACCAGAGAACCATAGTAACAGAACACTATAGACCAGAGAACCAGTATGTGCAGGCAGGCAGTCAGGCAGGCAGGCAGGCAGGCAGGCTGGCAGGCAGGCAGGCAGGCAGGCAGGCAGGCTGGCAGGCTGGCAGGCAGGCAGGCAGGCAGGCAGGCAGGCAGGCTGGCAGACAGACAGACAGACAGACAGACAGACAGACAGACAGACAGACAGACAGACAGACAGACAGACAGACAGGCAGGCAGGCAGGCAGGCAGACAGGAAGACAGGCAGGCAGGCAGGCAGGCAGGCAGGCAGGTAGGCAGGCATTTCTTCCAATGTGTTGGTACACATCCTCTGGAACATTATATGGGCCGTAATGCTGTGCCATGTTAGAGAGGAGTAGGACGTAGTGCTCTGCTTGGTCACGCTACACAGTAAAAACCTGGGCCGAAATGCTGTGCCATGTTAGAGGGGAGTAGGACGTAGTGCTCTGCTTGGTCACGCTACACAGTAAAAACCTGGGCTGTCATGGTTTGTCTTTGCTGAAAGGATTACGATCGTATCCATGGCTGTGCACATGAAGATGGCCTGTTTGTACAATGGCCAGCCTGAAGGGCTAATCCACTGGATGAATAGGACACAACGTTTCTGTCAGCAATCCTAGCAGCGTAGTCAGGACCAACAGGGTTCTGGAATAGATTCCGTCTCACCATAGCAACATAGCTATATTTCAGTTCGTACGGTAAAGCCCTGGGGCTCCAGTGAATATGAACGTCGATCAGAAAAGGCTTGGTTTGCTAGTGACGCTTTTACCCAGTGGAGGTGGAGAGGAGAGTGACACACAGTACCACAGAACGACTTGGAATGGACACAGAGTCTGTAACCATGATGATTCAGACTGGGATACCTTCGACTGCAGACTGTGTTTTTTGTTTTGTTTTGTTTCATTTATTTAAAGAAAAACAACGTAGATGACTTTAGTTACCGTTCCACTTTGGTTTTGTTTGGGAGGGAGAAAAAAAAAGGACATCAAAACCGACCACCCATGGAGTTTTGAACTAAATACCCATGTCTGCTGTAGTCGTTTCAATTCTGCAATGTGATGTCCGAGTATTTCATAAGATTCCCCAGCAACCGCGCCAAGCATTATGCGAGGAAACAGTGGCTCCTATGGCTCAGGCTGGATTAGGCCTGTGCTCTCCCTCTGAGGCCTGAAATCAGAGTTCAGAACTCACCAGAAGGATCAGAGGATCAGAGTTCAGAACTCACCAGGAGGATCAGAGTTCAGAACTCACCAGAAGGATCAGAAGATCAGAGTTCAGAACTCACCAGAAGGATCAGAGGATCAGAGTTCAGAACTCACCAGAAGGATCAGAAGATCAGAGTTCAGAACTCACCAGAAGGATCAGAGGATCAGAGTTCAGTACTCACCAGAAGGATCAGAGGATCAGAGTTCAGAACTCACCAGAAGGATCAGAGGATCAGAGTTCAGTACTCACCAGAAGGATCAGAGGATCAGAGTTCAGTACTCACCAGAAGGATCAGAGGATCAGAGTTCAGAACTCACCAGAGGCGTTATCGTAGAACCGGACTAAGCAGAACAGACACTGAGCCCGGCTCGGCATTGACACCAAAGATTACTGGACCGAACCATAGCTAGTGTGTTTAAAAGGTGAAAGAACATGAATACCTTCAGGTGGGGTTCTGGTAGGCTTTGATTGACAGGCGAAAAGGGGACTAATTGTCAATGTGGAGTGCTGAACTGTATGGGCATGTCTGTGACATTTATTCTGGATGTATAGAGTCAACAGCCCTAAATGGGGAAAGGATTACCAGGAGTGCTGCTGGGGGATGGAAAGAATGAGGGTAGTGGGGGGGGGGGGGGGGGGGGGGGGGGGGGGAGGAGGAGGCGGCAGACGAGATAGGGAGCGGCAGAGGAAGGTCACGTTGGTTAGGTGGTGGGAGGAGAAGATGGTCTGAAGGGAGAAGATAAAAGGACAGAAATCTTTATTTAACTTTAAAGTAGACCGCTTCCACTGGAGAACACCATGGAGGCTGGCTGTAACACCATGGAGGCTGGCTGTAACACCATGGAGGCTGGCTGTAACCCCATGGAGGCTGGCTGTAACCCCATGGAGGCTGGCTGTAACACCATGGAGGCTGGCTGTAACACCATGAAGGCTGGCTGTTACACCATGGAGGCTGGCTGTAATGTTTCTGGTGTACAGAGTGGTAAAATGTCTGACACATGAAATAATGTTTTCTGTCTGGACTGAGGTGGAACGGCTGCTGCATATCATTCTACTAACCCTGGAAGGTTTTGATTTGCAATGTGTAACGTCTGTAGCACATAAAACAGCACACCACAGACAGACAGACAGACAGACAGACAGACAGACAGACAGACAGACAGACAGACAGACAGACAGACAGACAGACAGACAGACAGACAGACAGACAGAGGGGTATACAGGCAGGCAGACAGACTTATAGGCAGAAGTACTGGAGTGGAAGCCATGGGAGCTGCAGGTTTTAACCAAGCCACTGTGGTTTCTTAGAGAGGCTTTAGCTCGTCCTAGTCCCTGGTGTGTTCCACAGAGACCGTCTGTCCGAGCAGGCAAACACACTCTGTGATGAGAGCCGTCTCAGTAATGAAGGAGGCCCCAGCCACCATCGAAACGCCTGGAGAATCCACCTTTGAGAAGCATTATGGTCCAGAACAAACCGAAGTAGATTATTTGAGGAGTTGCCATTTGTGGGCTGGGTCTCCCGTCTCAGTGAATAATTCAGAGCCTGGAGCTTGTGAAGTGCCTACAGCGAGCCTCTCTTCAAGACCCTTTTAGGACTAAACTCCTTCTTACATCTCCTCCATTTCCACTCCGATTTTTTTTGTTCTCTCTGGGAGCAGGGCTTTGAGGCTCCGCTGCTTGGAGGAACCCCCGAGGAGAGTGTGTGGGAGAAGGCCTTTGTTTATCTGTCTGTCCGCCGTCAAAATGCCTCCATTAGTTAGAGAAGAAACAGGGGGAGGAGAGAGAGAAAGGGGGGGGGGGTGTTGAGAGAAGGGAGGGAGTTAGGGCCTGAGAGGACACTGAATTCAGTAAGAGAGAGGAAAGAAGGATGAGAGTGAGGGCACAAGCTGGAGCTGTGGTTATATAGAGGCTATGGTTATATAGTGGCTGTGGTTGTGGTTATATAGTGGCTGTGGTTGTATAGCGGCTGTGGTTATATAGTGGCTGTGGTTGTTTAGTGGCTGTGGTTATATATTGGCTGTGGTTGTATAGTGGCTGTGGTTGTATAGTGGCTGTGGTTGTATAGTAGCTGTGGTTGTATAGTAGCTGTGGTTATATAGTGGCTATGGTTGTATAGTGGCTGTGGTTATATAGTGGCTGTGGTTGTGGTTATATAGTGGCTGTGGTTGTATAGTGGCTGTGGTTGTATAGTGGCTGTGGTTGTATAGTGGCTGTGGTTATATAGTGGCTGTGGTTGTATAGTGGCTGTGGTTGTATAGTGGCTGTGGTTGTATAGTGGCTGTGGTTGTATAGTGGCTGTGGTTGTATAGTGGCTGTGGTTGTATTGTGGCTGTGGTTGTATAGTGGTTCTGGTTATATAGTGGCTGTGGTTGTATGGTGGCTGTGGTTGTATAGTGGCTGTGGTTGTATAGTGGTTGTGGTTATATAGGGGCTGTGGTTGTATAGTGGCTGTGGTTGTATAGTGGCTGTGGTTGTATAATCTGTATAGTCTTACTGAAGATGGGAGCCAGAGATGGAGAAGGTATTGTTAAGGATTCAACAAACCATTCAACCATCCAGCCTCCTCAGCCATCGGCCCTCTCTGGCTCCCTGTTCTACAACCAAACCCCACAACATCCTCCTGTAGCTACACGTAACAAACACTACAACCTCCTGTAGCTACAGCACACGTAACAAACACCACAACCCCTGTAGCTACAGCACACGTAACAAACACCACAACCTCCTGTAGCTACAGCACACGTAACAAACACCACGACATCCTCCTGTAGCTACAGCACACGTAACAAACACCACAACCTCCTGTAGCTACAGCACACGTAACAAACACCACGACATCCTCCTGTAGCTACAGCACACGTAACAAACACCACAACCTCCTGTAGCTACAGCACACGTAACAAACACCACGACATTATCTCAACATTCCGTTGTTGTTCTAGTATATTACTTGCAGGGTCATCTGTGTGTTTCCCCCCTCTTCTCTACAGAGGCCGTCCTCACCAACCCAGTGACCTGGAAAAGCTGCCCTTTTAGTCCTGCACGGGGTCAACTCACTACAGCTTCCTTTCCAGGGGAGGAGAAAGGATTCTTTGATTAGTTATTAACCTCCAGGAGGTGGAGGAAATCACACACAACTCTTCTCCCTTACCACCCTCGTGGCTACTCCCTCCCTCCACCTCCCTCCCTCCCTCCCCTCCCTCCCTCCCTCCCCCAAACCTCCCTCCCTCCCTCCCTCCCTCCCTCCCTCCCCAAACCTCCTCCCTCCGTCCCTCCCTCCCTCCCTCTCCCTCCCCTCCAGTGGGGTTTGAGGTCACTTGGAGTCTTCCATACTTCAGTGGCGCTGGGTGAATGCTAGCTCCCTGTTGATCCCCTGACTGGAGATGAGGCTTTGTGGGTCTTCTCTATAGAAACAATCTGGCCTTCAAAGTCAGACATTAGGCTAACGGGCATCTAGCCATTCGCTAGGCTAGTAGGCACCTAGCCAGTGGTTGGGTTATCGGCTAAGCAGCCAGTTGTCTGGGTATAGGGCATCTAACCATTCGCTAGGCTAGTAGGCACCTAGCCAGTGGTTGGGCTAACGGCTAAGCAGCCAGTTGTCTGGGTATAGGGAAAACAGCCATTCGCTAGGCTAGTAGGCACCTAGCCAGTGGTTGGGCTAACGGCTAAGCAGCCAGTTGCTAGGCTAAACAAACAGACTAGCTGATCCCGTCTGACTCCTCCTCCTCCTCCTGTCAGGTGATCCAGGTGAAAGGTCACACGGTCATTGTCTCTTAAACTTGTTACTACTGTTTTAGACTTTGACCCTCACTCACATCCGGTTTCCTCTTCCTCCCCTTTTCCATCCCTGTTTGTCCCATGTTGTCTGCGTGATCACCGATGACCCAGGCTATTGGTTTCTGATTCACCGATGACCCAGGCTATTGGTTTCTGATTCACCGATGACCCAGGCTATTGGTTTCTGATTCACCAATGACCCAGGCTATTGGCTTATGACTTAACTAATGAATCAGGCTATGGGTTTCTGATTCACTGATGACCCAGGCTATTGGCTTCTGATTCACCGATGACCCAGCCTATTGGCTTCTGATTCACTGATGACCCGGCTATGTCCTATGACTTCACTAATGAATCAGGCTATTGGCTTCTGATTCACTGATGACCTAGGCTGTTGGCTTCTGATTCACCAATGACCCAGGCTATTGGCTTCTGATTCACCGATGACCCAGGCTATTGGCTTTTGATTCACTGGTGACCCAGGCTTTTGGTTTCTG
>CM030185.1:17326391-17336391 GCA_017639675.1 Aplochiton taeniatus | reverse complement strand
ACATTTAAATCAAATCAAAACCTATGGTCATTCAGAAAGACAAAAACAGCAGTAATTGCTAGATGCCAGGGTGCCTGACAGGCCTCTGTTTTCTACAGGGTCACTCCCTACAGCATCTCTGTTCCTGAGCGTTACAGCAGCGTCTGCTATCATCAGGGAAATCAAAGAGCTATCAAGGGGAAGAAGAGAGGGATCACTTTGTTTGTTTTTTATCCAGAATATACATGATGTGGATTTTGATATGGCAGCGCATGCTGTAATTGTTTTGCCCTGACGCCTTGCTTGAGTCTCCCACTAAAAAACATTTCATTTTCAATTAGATTAGGGTTAGCGTGTCGGTAATGTAATTGTGTGTGTGTGTGTGTGTGTGTGTGTGTGTGTGAGGGGGGGGGTATTTTTTGCTGTCCTATATTTGCTGCTCCCTGGTGTGGTGCGCCAGGCAGATGTGTCTGAGTCAGCCTGGGGAGTTTTCATGGTGCGGTGCCATGACAGTTTCACTCTGTTCGGGAGTCCTCAAACGTCGCTCACACACACACACACACACACACACGCACACACACACCCTTTCCCCATTAGGCTGAGTGGGAGGTCTGCTACTGTGGCTGGTGGAAGGACACACATGCACACACACACTGGGGGTGAGGGGTGGGGGGGTGAGGGGGTGTGCAGGGTTGCAGAACGGGTGGAACAGTTCACTGACCTCCCTGTTGGAAGAGAAAGATTGTAATCCTATGGGAAGACTAGCTACTTTTTCCATGGTATATATATTATATGATTTGGTCTTGTATCTTAGGATTTATGTGTTCAGACTTTGAATGTGTGCTATCCAAAAACATAACAAAAAACTACTTTTTCTACTTCGAGAATAAAAAAAAAAAAACTATACTTAGTTTTGTAAATCTGTTTCTTTCCATACGAAAGATCACTCATTTTTAGAGAGCTGAAAGCTTTGTCACGCACTCGACCAGATGTTGATGAACCGGCTAGTAGATTCTTTTTAATCGACCATATGGCCACTTACAGACATTTCATAGATGCTGTATGCTGACTCTATGTTGCTATAGTTGGCTTGCTTTGCACAGCGGTTATTATGGCGTCTGTGAGTTAGCCATAATCTGCTTAAATACATGGAATCACCCAATGTTTTGCCTCATTCCTTTAATTCAATTATAGATGGTGGAAAACAACGTTTTTGTTTTTTTTAAAGGGCTGGTCGGACTGGGCTGTCTTTTGTTTGACTTTTACCTCAGACGTGGAATTACTTTGCAACAACTTCCTCCACTGATGATAGGGTGACTGATCCACCATCACCACCAGGAGTGTTGTAAAAGGGGTTTCCTCGTAAAAAAGGCAGGTTATAAACTTTTCTGAGTTTTGTAAAGACCAGACTCCATTTAATAATGGAGTATTCTCATCCGTCCTCCAGCTCCACACAATACCAACCCTCGGTACAGTTTATACTTTAGCGCGTTTTATTTAAAGTTTATTTTCCATGCTTGCTTTTCGAAGAGCGAGACAGAAGAGAGAACTGAATGAAATGAACGGAGAAACTTCTGAACGTCAAAGCACGGCACTTTGTGTGAACAGCGCAGTCAAGAGACAACATAGAAACCAAAGTCCAACCACAAGCCCTGGAGAAAGAGAAAGAGAGAGAGAAGAGAGAGAGAGAGAGAGAGAGAGAGAGAGAGACAGAGAGAGAGAGAGAGAGAGAGGGAGAGGGAGAGGGAGAGAGAGGGAGAGAGACAGAGACAGAGACAGAGACAACATAGAAACCAAAGTCCAACCACGAGCGCTGGGGACTCTCCTCTCCTCTCCTCTCCTCTCCTCTCCTGTCCTCTCCTCTCCTCCTCTCCTCCTCCTATCCTCTCCTCTCCTCTCCTCTCCTCTCCTCTCCTCTCCTCTCCTCTCCTCTCCTCTCCTCTCCCCTTTTCTCCTCTCCTCTCCCTCTCCTCTCCTCTCCTCTCCTCTCCTCTCCTCATCCTCTCCTCTCCTCTCCTCTCCCTCTCCTCTCCCCTCCTCTCCTCTCCTCTCCTCTCCTCCCTCTCCCTTCCACCTGGAGCCTGACCCAGGAAAGATGGACAGTCAACCGACAGGGCCCTGCCCTCCTCTGCCCCCCCCCCTCCTGACTCAGAGGCCCAGCTGCCATTAATCTGGAGTACTAACGGTGCCACTGCAGCTTCACTCAGCACACTCTCCATTCCTATCCTCCTCTCCTCCTCCTCTTCCTCCTCTCTCCATTCCTATCCTCCTCCTCCTCCTCCAGCCCTGTCCTCCCCAGGGACTAAGTGCATTAAGCAGCAAACAGTAAAAAGCTGTAATGAGCTCCGTCTCAGTGTCCAGGAGAACAATAGATGAGGCTCCTCTCTCCAGGGTGAGGAGAACACGGACACACACACACACACACACACACACACACACACTCACACACACACACATCCCCTGGTGTACCTGAAGTTCTTTAGGAGCGCGTGGTTGATTGGGGTTGTGCTGATGGAGCGATTTAGCGTTTCTGTCTTTGATCTCCAGTAGTTTGAATAAAAGAAACTTAGACCCCCCCCCCCCCCCCACACACACACACACACACAAAACAGACACATTCACACACACACACCACACATACAAACGTGCATACACACACACACACACACACACACACACACACACACACACACACACACACACAGACAAGGCAGCAGGACAACGTAGAATCAGCAGAACCAACACAGAATGCAGAGGTTTGCACAGTGACACTCCTAAGGAGGCTAACTAACTTCCTCTAGTCCGAGGGGAACAGGACACACTTCTGGCTGGAAGTTTGAAACAGAGTGTCCCTCCCTCCCTCCCTCTCCCTCCCTCTATTCCTCTCTCCGTCCTTCTCTACCTCCCTTTTGTTTAACCCCCTCCCTCCCTCTATTTCTCTCCCCTCTACCTCCTCC
The DNA here is from genome assembly GCA_017639675.1 of Aplochiton taeniatus. NCBI lineage: Eukaryota > Metazoa > Chordata > Actinopteri > Galaxiiformes > Galaxiidae > Aplochiton > Aplochiton taeniatus. The sequence continues at coordinate 17,333,455 of CM030185.1, read as the reverse complement.
CCCTGTCCCTCCATCCCTTCTCTCTGTCCCTCCGTCCCTTAGAGAAGAGGAATGCCCTTGTTCTTTGTGGATCTGTCTCCTGGCTCAGCTCTGGGTTGGCTGGAGGCCACGACTGCTGAGTGTTTCACAGCATTCCGATGACATACACACACACACACACACACACACACTCACAAAGACATAAACACACACTGCACGCACGCAGTCACACACACACTGCCCGCAAATGCACGCATTCACACATACACACGCACACACACACACACACACACTGCTCTCTAACGCACGCATTCACACACACACATGTGCACCGTTCACCACCATCGCTCCCAGGTCAAGCACTGCTGCCCCCCTCCTCCTCCTCACTCACACACACACACACACACACACACACACACACACATGCAAAGCTAACACTCACATGCACACAGAAGCTTAGTACTCACATACTAACACACACACCTTAGGACGTGAAACCCTGCTCTTCCCTAAAGGGGGTCCTGACAGTGTCCTGTAGTGATGGGGCCACACCTTGGTGGAGGGATACAGTGTACTGACAGTGTCCTGTAGTGATGGGGCCACACCTTGGTGGAGGGATACAGTGTACTGACAGTGTCCTGTGATGATGGTTCCATACCTGGTGGAGGGATACAGTGTACTGACAGTGTCCTGTAGTGATGGGGCCACACCTTGGTGGAGGGATACAGTGTACTGACAGTGTCCTGTGGTGATGGGGCCACACCTTGGTGGAGGGATAAAGGAAATCAAGCGCGCCTCTAGTGGCTTTTATTTGATTTGTAAGGACTGTGTTGTCCCCATCCCTGGGCTGTCTTGCTGTGCTGACAGCAATGAGATGAGATAACTGAAATCAAGCGTTGCCCCTAGTTTTTTAAAAGATCTTCCTCCCCCATCTCTTTAGACCCCCCTCCCCCTCTCTCTCTCTACAGTATGGTGGGGGCTCAGACCCCCCCCACCCCTCTACAGTAAGGTGAACGGGTTCCTATGTTGTGTGTTTCGATCCACCCACCCCCCTCAATCTGTATGGGTTATTACTGAGAGACTACCCTCCCCCCTCCATCTGTATGGGTTATTACTGAGAGACCACCCCCCCCCCCCCCTCCCTCCATCTGTATGGGTTATTACTGAGTAGACTACCCACCCCCCTCCATCTGTATGGGTTACTACTGAGAGACTACCCATCCCCCCTCCATCTGTATGGGGTTATTACTGAGAGACCACCCACCCCCCTCCATCTATATGGGTTATTACTGAGAGCCCCCCCCCCCCCCCTCCTCCCCCTCCATCTGTATGGGTTATTACTGAGAGCCGAATAAGCAGCCCTGATGGGGAATATATTAGAGGCCAAGGTGATGACGTGGCGTATTATTCCTGGAGGTAAGCACCATTAGGGACGACAGGATGTGCTTGTCTCAACACATTCCCATCCAGCCCATCAGCCTGGAGGAGAGGAGGAGAGGGAGACACTTAACTGCTGCTCTGCTGCCTGTTCCAGCTCTGTGCTGCCTGTTCCAGCTCTGTGCTGCCTGTTCCAGCTCTGTGCTGCCTGTTCCAGCTCTCTGCTGCCTGTTCCAGCTCTGTGCTGCCTGTTCCATCTCTCTGCTGCCTGTTTCCGCTCTGTGCTGCCTGTTCCAGCTCTCTGCTGCCTGTTCTAGCTCATTGCTGCCTGTTTCAGCTCTGTGCTGCCTGTTCCAGCTCTGTGCTGCCTGTTTCAGCTCTCTGCTGCCTGTTTCAGCTCTGAGTCTGTTTTCAGCTCTGTGCTGCTGTGCAGCTCTCTGCTGCCTGTTTCAGCTTCTGTGCTGCCTGTTCCAGCTCTGTGCTGCCTGTTTCAGCTCTGTGCTGCCTGTTTCAGCTCTGAGTCTGTTTCAGCTCTTTGTCTGTTCAGCACTGTGCTGCCTTTTCCAGCTCCGTGCGCCCTGCTCCAGCTCCGTGCTGCCTGCTCCAGCTCCGTGCTGCCTTGTTCCAGCTCTGCTGCTGCTGTTTCTGCTCTGTGCTGCCTGTTTAAGCTCTGTGCTGCCTGTTTCAACTCGGTGCTGCCGGCGTTGTTCCTTTATGGCCTGTTTCAGTTGTAGACCCCGTGTCTGGTGTCTTTGCTCTGGGGAACAAACAGCTCCCATGCCATTGAGGCTGGTGGGAGGGCCGCATTGGTCTGAGGACCCAGCTGATGGAACAGGTGAAAGAGGAGAGGGGCTTAATGAGCAAGAGGGGGAGGGGCTGTTGTTTTTAACAAAGCTGAGGAGTGCCGTTAAGTGTGGGGGGGGGGGGGGGGGGGGGGGGGGTTCAACCCTGTTGTTCACACTGCAGTTAAGGGAGGGACGGAGGGAGCAGAGGAAGGAGGTAGTGGGGGAGGGAGGGGAGGGTTGTTTGGAGTGTAGTTGGGGGAGGGTGGGACTCTGTTGTTGAGAGGGCAGCGAGGGGTTAACGGACAGATTGGCCGGTCCAGAGTACGGACACACTCCAGCACCCTGGGGACGGAGTGAAGTGGAGCTCTGTCACATAGTCCGCTGGGCCTAAGGGAGGTGGCGGGGGCCATCCTCTGGTTGTCACCCTGGAGCTTTGGACACACAACACACACCAGCATCTCCTTCCTGTGTCATAGAGCGATACACCTCTCAACACACACCCTAACCCTAACCCTAACCCTAAACCTCTCATTAATGAATAGTTACTCTGATTTATCCTCAACACACACCCTAACCCTAACCCTAAACCTCTCATTAATGAATAGTTACTCTGATTTATCCTCAACACACACCCTAACCCTAACCCTAAACCTCTCATTAATGAATAGTTACTCTGATTTATCCTCAAGCTTCAATTTGTTTTACGATGTCAGTCACCAGGAGGACATCAGCGTTGTTGACTGATCTCCTAGGTTATATCTTTCTTTCTTTCTTTCTTTCTTTCTTTATTTCTTTCTTTCTTCTTCTTCTGAAAACGTAATTACAGAGTAGGAGCTCCGAGTTCCGACGTTCCGGAAAGGCTCTGACGGGAATGAGACAGGTCGCTGCCTCAGGGCAGGAAGCTTCCGGAACGGGAATGCCGACTGAGGCCTTAGTTAGTGAGGAAGACTGTCTGGACACCTGGGATCTTACACACTGACACTAAAACATCCCCTCTGTGTCTCATAGTAGTTTAGGGTTTCTGTTGTGTTTTTATAGTTGTACTCAACACACAGACACTAAAAGATTCCCTCTGTGACTTGCTTTAGTTTAGGGTCACAGTTGTGTTTTTATAGTTGTACTCACTGACACAAAACTATTCCCTCTGTATCTCATAGTAGTTTATGGTTACAGTTTTGATTGTATAGTTGTACTCAACCCACAGGTGTAAATGCTGGGTAAGCTGTTGTAGTTCCGTGTTAGGATTGCAGAGGGAGGGTATGGTTCCACGGTGCCCTGCTGATCCCCCCCTGCCAGGCACCCCATGCTGCCAGGGAGGGGGGGCAGATTAGGGAAGTCTTACGAGGTAAGGGGGGGTGATTGGTTGAGGAGCAGCCCCTCGGTCTGTGGTCCAGGAGAACAGGATGTACTGAGGGGACAGCAGAGAGCGAAGGAACAGACCTCCTCTTTCTCTCCGCTCCCTCCTCATCCTCCTCTTCCTCTCCACTCTCTCCTCTTCCTCTTCCTCTTTTATCCCTCTTTCTCTCTGCTCCCTCCTCATCCTCCTCTTCCTCTCCACTCTCTCCTCTTCCTCTTTTATCCCTCTTTCTCCTCCTCACCCTCCTCCTTCTGTGACCCTCCCCTCTCCCTCCTCCTCCTTCTCCTCCTCTTCTTCCTCTCCCTCCTCCTCCTCGTCTTTGCTCCCTCCCATCCTCCTCTTCCTCCTCCACCTCCTCCTTCTCCTCTCCCCTCCGTCTGCTCTCTCTCCCTCCTTCTACTTTCCCTCCTCCTCTTCTTCCTCCTCCTCTTCTTCCTCCTCCTCCTCTTCCTCCTCCTCTTCCTTCTCCTCTTCTTCCTCCCCTCCTCCTACTCCCTCCTCCTCCTCCTCCCCTCTGTGTAATGTCTCCCTGTCTTCTCTCCGCTCTGTTCTGGTGGCAGACAGAGCGGCCATTGTAAACAGAGGGCTGGTGGTGTAGGAGGGAGCTGCTTCAGGAGATAGTTCCCCACAGTGCGTGCGTGCGTGCGATTGGTTGGTTGTTTGTTTTCTTTATGGTAGAGCCTTGAGTCATTTAGTTCCAAACAGACAGGAGATAACACTTTGGTTGTCTGCTAGCAGAGAAAGTTAGTTTTCCTTCCCCATACTTCAAAAAGTGACTGGAGCAACAAGAGAAAACAATCAAAACACGTACATCAAGCACAATAGACAGTAAGTTTGTGTGTGTGTGTGTGTGTGTGTGTGTGTGTGTGTGTGTGTGTGTGTGTGTGAGAGTGTGTGTGAGAGTGTGTGTGTCCGCGTGTGTCTGTGAGTCTGTGAGTCTGTGAGTCTGTGTGAGTGTGCGTGTAGAGAGAGAGAGAGAGAGAGAGCAAGAGAGAGGAGAGAGAGAGAGAGAGAGACGAAGAGAGAGAGAGAGAGAGAGAGAGAGAGAGAGAGGAAGGAAAGAGAGTATTTCCTTGCAGTTTCAAAGGTTGTTTCTCAGTAACCCCACACCTGCCTGATGAAGCCAAAGCAGAGTCCTTGACGGTTAATGAAATGTTCAAATCACAAACCTCCATCGCTCTGTGGACACTCTGTTCACAGGCTGAAGATTAAACATTCAAACAGTCCAACCCAATCAAATCAGTTTGGAAGTGTTTGCAAGTATAATTATACCAGCCTTCTCCAGAGCCAGCCCTCAGACGTGTGTGTGTGTGTCTGTGTGTGTGTGTGTGTGTGTGTGTGTGTGTGTGTCTCTGTGTGTGTATGCTCTGTTTACTGTCCAACAGTGTTCTGTTGGTGTGACAGTACTGGAGATGTCCACCACCATGTTAGATTTCAATTATTCGTTGATGCTGAAGGGTGACCCAGACAATAGTAGACTCTATAGGACCAGTCCAGTCTAGTCTTGTCTAGTCAAGTCAAGTCAAGTCCCAGTACGGGTCCAGTTTAGTCCAGTTTAGTCCAGTTCAGACCACTTTAGTCCATTCCAGTCCAGTCTAGTCCAGTTTAATCCAGTTCAGACCACTTTAGTCCAGTCCAGTCCAGTCCAGTCCAGTCCGTCTCTGTCTAGCTACCTCACATAATCCTTTTTAGTCTGAAGGATACATTCGAAAGGCTGGTGTTATTGTACAGGTGAAAGCACAAGCCATGTGGCTGAGGTTCAATGAAGCATGGAGGCCATTCCTAACATGGGCAGTGTGGTCTTCCTATGTATTCCTATACTGGGATTCACACGTTCCTTAAGGAACAGACCAGGCTTTGGCCATGGTGAGGACCAATCTCTTCATGCCCCCCTGAGAGCCCCCCCCCCCCTCTTAATGCCCAGGCCCCTCATAAAGACATTCCCGGGCGTTGGGGTGTATCTATCTCAAAGCCTTGGCTTTGTCGGCGGGGCTTTGAACTGCTGGAGGGGGAATTCACGTTGTTGTTTACACCAAACACCACCCCCCCCCACACACACACACACACACAAACACACACAAACACACACAGTACCATCAGCCCTCACCCTCCGTATGTGGAGCTTTGTACAAACACAACCCAGCCTGCAGTGTTGTGTGTGACCTGCCTTTGAGAGGGTTCGCAGTGCAGGGAAGAGGAGGAGGAGGAGGAGGAGGAGGAGGAGGAGGAGAAGGAGGAGGAAGAGGAGGTGGAGGAAAGGCTTTGAGATGGATCCGAGGAGGGGATTCCTAATGAGTTTTGTTGGGGGGGATGGAGCGCTCGGATAGTTTGGGTTGTTGGATGACAGCAGTGTCCCTAGGGAGCGGCGTGCTCCAAAGTTCAAAGTGTTCTTTTTATGTTTGGAGCTGATGACAAAGCACTGCTACGAGTGCTGCTAGCTTTTCTTAAAATGAGAGGAAAGAGAAAAGAGTCCATTTGAGAAGTTAACTTTAAGATGCACTGCTAGCTTTTCTTAAAATGAGAGAGAGGAGAGTCCATTTGAGAAGTTAACTTTAAGATGCACTGCTAGCTTTTCTCTTAAAATGAGAGAGAGGAGAGTCCATTTGAGAAGTTAACTTTAAGATGCACTGCTAGCTTTTCTCTTAAAATGAGAGGAAGAGAGAAGAGGTGGACTTTCAAGTTGACATTTAGCTGCCTCTGAGTCTGGGACTGAATATGAAAGAAAATATGAATATGCCCACATCCAGCCTTGGCCTTTCAGAGTCGACTGCACTGTTGGTTGGTGTTTTGTTGATGTTTTTTTTACCGTGATAAAGGATCTGGTTTTGCTTTTGTGGTTCAGACTGATTGTGTTTGGAGGAATAAGGACGATCATTGTGTCTGTGCCCATTGGTTATGTCTGCTTTGTTTATGTCCTTCAGACAAACAGGAAATCATAGGTGCTTATTTTGGCTTCCTCTAGAACCTCATACAGTGTATTATCTATGAGGTTATGATTGGCTGTTTTGACCTTTCTACTGGCCGACCAGCAGACCCGATTGGCTGATTGGTTGCTGTCTCTTTTAATTGAACCCTGAGGAGAAATAGTCACACAGACACACACACACACACACACACACACACACACACACACACACACACACACACACACACAGACAACCATTCACTCCTAGACTGGCAAAGACTGGCTCCTCCCACCTTTAGTTATCTAGAGTGTGTGTGTGTGTGAGTGTGTGTGGAGAGAGAGAGAGAGAGAGAGAGAGAGAGAGAGAGAGAGAGAGAGAGAGAGAGAGAGAGAGAGATCCGTTTGCTAGCTGGTGTGTTGGTTCCAGACAGGTCATTCCTCTGTTTTCCTGGACAGGTCATTCCTCTCTGTTTTCCTGGACAGGTCATTCCTCTCTGTTTTCCTGGACAGGTCATTCCCGTTTCCTACTTACTCATTTCAGAGGCAGCAGTGGCTTGTGGGAGCCGGGGTGAAATGATTTGTCGTCCGACATCAAATGCAGTCAGCTCATTTTGGGGAGCGATTGCTTTCCCCTGGCCAGGCAGAGGGGACACACAGAGCG
>CM030185.1:17311391-17316391 GCA_017639675.1 Aplochiton taeniatus | reverse complement strand
GGTTCAGGTCCTCTCTGCTGAGGTTACGTGAAGAATGTCTATGTGTTGCCCATTCTCACAACAAGCTGTCCTGCCACATGACTCAGTGACCTCTGACCCCAGTTCCTCAGTCACTGAGTTTAACCTGGAACAGAGACCTGTCAATCAATAACCTTGGGTACATTCCTAAGATTCCGTCAAGGTGCCCTAACCTAGCAGACAGGAGGCCAATAAATACTATGAGATGGTAAGATAGTGGATAAGAAGACAGACAGGCAGACAGATAGACATAGCAGACAGACAGACAGGCAGACAGGCCGCACGTACAAAAACCTAGGAAGACAGACAGACAGACAGACAGACAGACAGACAGACAGACAGACAGACAGACAGACAGACAGACAGACAGACAGACAGACAGGCAGACAGACAGACAGACAGACAGACAGGCAGACAGGCCAACATGTACAAAAACCTAGGAAGATAGACAGACAGACAGCAGACATGTACAAAAACCTAGGAAGACAGACAAACAGGCAGACAGACAGACAGGCTGACATACAAAAACCTAGAAAGACAGAGAGATAGACGAACATCTACCAAAAGCTAGGGAGACCGACAGGCAGGCAGGCAGACTGATAAATTGTCCTGTTGTTCCTATAGCTCTGAGTAGAGACCTAGTGAATTACACGGCCCTCCCTCACATTTGAATGTCAGCTCTGTTGAGTGAAGGTTGCCAAGTAAGCTTACTGTTATCCCTCTTTCTGTGCCTTGGTTTCCATTCAAGCTTTCTTTCAGTCCTCTTTCTTGGGATAACTCTGTTTTCTGAACATATTGGTGGCTTAAAATATTAAAAGAGTGTGTAATGTAGTCACTCCTCTTTGTTGAATTGTTTTTGCTACTGCGCCCCCACCCACCCATCCCTCCATATCCTGTGAAGTATTGATATTTTCTAATTTGAGGGCTACAGCTGTTTCAAAGGCTTTGGTGTCAAGCCAGTTGCTGAAACCCATCCATAATTTAGCCCTTTAGTCTGGCTCCAAACAGGACGCAGATGTTGTTGTTGTTGTTGTTGTCACTTTAGTTTGTTGCCTGCTGACCTCGTTGTAACCCAATCCTGTTCGTTAGCCTAGGTGACAAAAGCTGAGGGTTGTCAAGGCTACGACGGTAGTTGTTCTAATCCGTAGTCACTTGTCCGGGTCATGGTCCAATCATACTCCTCTCTTCAGTCACATGTCCGGGTCATGGTCCAACCATACTCCTCTCTTCAGTCACATGTCCGGGTCATGGTCCAACCATACTCCTCTCTTCAGTCACATGTCCGGGTCATGGTCCAATCATACTCCTCTCTTCCACAGCGGCCCGAGAGTGTTAGACCTGACAGAGGTGTGTCTGAGGGGAGAGAGAGGAATGGGAGATGCCATTTGCTGCGAGCTGCAGTGCTGAGTCAAGTCTGGGTTTTAGATATCCGACATGGCCCCTCTCTCTGCATTGATTTCGGCGTTCTTCAGATCTAACAGGGAAGGGGAACCAGAGGCTGTAAATTATTGAGAGGAGTGTTCCTGTTTGTGGTCGGGGCACTGGGATCTCATTAACCCCCTCCATGCCGTGCCCTAGTATCACCACGCAACGTCTGGGTTTGAGTCCACCTACCCCCCTGTGTTCCTGTCTCCACATTCAAAGCCCCAGCAGGGTTTAGTGGGGTGGGGGTGGGGGGGGTTGACACATCCAGCCTCGGTCTGATATGGTGACAGCTAGCATCTATTTTGGTGAGCGGGTGAAACAGGGCCCTTGTAGACCACTATGGTAACCCAATAACTCTTTTTCAAATATCAAATCGATATTTCAGTCTGGGTCCTCCGCTCTGCCACTTTCCCCTGGACGCTGAAATAGGAAATAGATATTTCATCTCAGACACAGTTGGGACCTTCGTGCTGGATACAAATAAAAGGTTTTTTATTGTTTATTTTGCTGTTGGGTCTGCTGGTTGTTAAATGATCCATGGAAAGTACTGGCTCCTGATTTAAAGTTGCTCCAGATAATTGAACAACTCATTAAATCAATTTCCAAAGCACAGCGTTATGTCCATGATAAGATAGAGCCATCTGCATTCAAATCGGTTCTATAGAAACTTTGGCAAATCTCTCTTTCTCCATCTCTTTCTCTCTCTCTTTCTCTCTCTCCATCTCTCTCTCTCTCCATCTCTCTCTCTCTCTCTTTCTCTCCCTCTCTCTCTCTTTCTCTCCCTCTTCCTCTTTCTTTCTCCCTCTCTCCATCTCTCTCCCCGTCTCTCTGGCAAAGCCAAACATCTTGAGCCCCGTTCCTTTTCCCCATGCCTCAGTGATTAACTGGTTTCTCCTCCTCTTGTCCGTCTGCTAGAAGCCGCTGGGCGGTCACACAGCGGACACGGATTAGTTATTACGACCGGCCGCCCGAAGACGATCGGTCATAGCGCGCTGGATTAATGACCGAGCGAGCTGTCACCCGCTGTCTGTCGCTATGCGAGAGCTCCCCCCAGGCAAAGAGGAGATGAATTCATGTTTATTTATTACCGTGATGTGTGCTAACGTTGGCTTCTGAGGCAGGGTTAGCTGCATGCTAATGTAAGCCTGTCATTCTCTGTGTAGGGGGACATGTGTACCTATTAGCATAACAATGCTAGCTCTGTTCAGAGAGCTGCTTTCTCCCCCACAAACACACACACACACACACACACACAGACACACACACACACACACACACACACACACACACAGACACACACACACACACGCACACGCACACAGACACACACACAGACACACACACACCTGGAGGAACCTGCCAGTGATGTAGTAGGTAGCTCTTCCAATAGCAGACAGAAGTGTAGAAGTGTCTGTTCAACCAGACTCTCTCCTCTGGTATCTCCGCTGGTCTCTCCTCTGGTCTCTCCTCCGGGTATCTCTGTTTCTCTCTGGTCTCTCCTCTGTGTCTCTCTGTTTCTTTCTGATCTCTCCTCTGTTTCTCTCTGATTTCTCCTCTTTGTTTCTCTGTTTCTCTCTGATCTCTCCTCTGTGTCTCTATGTTTCTCTCTGGTCTCTCCTATGTGTCTCTCTGTTTCTCTCGGGTCTCTCCTATGTGTTTCTCTGTTTCTCTCTGGTATCTCCACTGTGTCTCTCTGTTTATATCTGGTCTCTCCACTGTGTTTCTCTGTTTCTCCCTGGTCTCTCCTCTGTGTCTCTCTGTTTATCTCTGGTCTCTCCTCTGTGTTTCTCTGTTTCCCCCTGGTCTCTCCTCTGTGTCTCTCTGTTTCTCTCTGGTCTCTCCTCTGTGTCTCTCTGTTTCTCTCTGGTCTCTCCTCTGTCTCTGTTTCTCCCTGGTCTCTCCTCTGTCTCCGTTTCTCCCTGGTCTCTCCTCTGTCTCTGTTTGTCCCTGGTCTTTCTAAGGTTGGAGTCGACAGACTGGATGTCCGTTAGGTACACAGCTCGGCGCACGTAATCACACCGTGGCGGCGTCAGGGAGGAAGTTGCCGAGGAAAGCAATTAAGCGCCAGCCAGTGAATACATTTGAATGTCTTTAAGCTGGATTTATCCTCTGTGGGCTGAGGCATGGCAGCTGTTCTGTTCCGTGGTCTCTCCCTGCTTAGACCCGGAGAAGGATCTGTCGATCTGAAGAACAGCAGGCCCCAGAACATCTCAGCGGCTGTTTGAAGCTCACCACAACGTGGCTATTCTTTTGTTCAAAGCTTCTGGAACGTCGCAGAGCCTTTTTTGTAGGCTGTGTGTCATTGGTTGGCGTTTGGATGACAGGCGAGAGAAGGGCGGGGCCTGCGTGAGAGGAGAGATGAGACAGACCGACCGTGTCTGCTCCTCAAACATCAAACAGCCGCCCTCCAAAAAAACACGTCCTTCGCTTCAACAACTTTTGATGCTGAGTGACTTCGTTTCCAAGCTATGAATATCATATTCTTTTAGCAGTCAATTTGCCTAAGGAAATGCACTTCTCATCTAATTAAATGAATTGACTTGTCGTCATTTTTTTTTTTACATTCTAAATAGGTCAGTGTGTGAATGATGGATTGGTTATGGATTTATGGTCCACTGTGCTGGACTGTATTTAATCCCCTGTTCCACAGACTGAGAGTGGGTGGGTGGATTAGAGGGGGGACCTTAACATGGAGGTCCATCTCCACTAGTCAAAGGGTTCACACCAACTATCTTTTCAGTTTAGGATTGATTAAAGACTTGTTTTATTCTTCAAATGTTTTTTTTGACTGTTTTGGTATGAAACACACTAACCCCTCCATGCTGTGAGTTAAACGTTACAGCAGTCCCCACTCCATTCAGGCCTCCTCTCTGCAGACTGTCCCCACTCCATTCAGGCCTCCTCTCTGCAGACTGTCCCCTCTCCATTCCGGCCTCCTCTCTGCAGACTGTCCCCACTCCATTCCGGCCTCCTCTCTGCAGACTGTCCCCTCTCCATTCCGGCCTCCTCTCTGCAGACTGTCCCCACTCCATTCAGGCCTCCTCTCTGCAGACTGTCCCCACTCCATTCAGGCCTCCTCTCTGCAGACTGTCCCCACTCCATTCAGGCCTCCTCTCTGCAGACTGTCCCCACTCCATTCCGGCCTCCTCTCTGCAGACTGTCCCCTCTAGGTCACCCTAGCCAGTGGGGGCTTGTTTTATTTCTATGGAGTGAGAGCTTGGAGACTGGAGACTGCTGCTTCCCCAGGGAGGAAATGAAACCAGCCCCCACTGGCTACGGTGGCCCACAGGGGACAGACTGCAGAGAGGAGGTCTGAACAGTGGAGTGCTGCACTGGAGGTCCCATGGGAGGATGAGGAGGAGGAGGAGGAGGAGGAGGAGAAAGAGAAAGAGGAGAATGCGGAGGAGGTGGAGGAGGAAGAGGAGAAAGAGAAAGAGAAAGAGACAGAGACAGAGACAGACAGAGGCAGAGACAGAGACAGAGGCAGAGGCAGAGGCAGAGACAGAGGCAGAGGCAGAGACAGAGACAGAGGCAGAGACAGAGACAGAGACAGAGAC
>CM030185.1:17303891-17306391 GCA_017639675.1 Aplochiton taeniatus | reverse complement strand
CCTCTGAGAGACTGCCTGAGACAGGAGGAGCTGTCAGCAGCCTCACCTTGGGGACCAACAACACAAAGTCCTCCCCAGTGACCCAGGCTGCTAAACAGTAAAGCCCAGGGGACGCTTGGTGTTAAAGGGACGGCAACAACTCTTTAGATGCCAGCAAATCAGCGGGAATTAAAAGAGATGTTAAGGTGAATTGAGAGTCTTTTGATAGTGCTTTATACTCCCAACACTATTGTTATTGATGTCATATTCAAGTTTCTGTTACATGCTGGAATGATCTGTATAAAATGCTGAAGCAGTAAAGTTAACTGTTACCAATTTAGCCATTACTATTAAATTACTATTCACCAGTCAGTCAGCCAGCCAGTCAGCCAGCCAGTGAGTCAACCAGCCAGCCAGTCAGTCAGCCAGTCAGTCAGTCCGTCAGTCAGTCAGTCAGTCAGCTAGCCAGTGAGTCAACCAGCCAGCCAGCCAGCCAGTCAGTCAGTCAGTCAGCCAGTCAGTCAGTCAGTCAGTCAGTCAGTCAGCCAGACAGTCAGTAAACTATTGAATGCCATTTTCTGCTGGTGTTTGTGTGATGGGCCAAAAGGCCACCAGAAGACTATTGGAATGGATGGGTGTGACTGTTCTACTCATTATGATTCTATGTTTGTGATTCAGAAGAATCTGAGTCATTTGGATTAGGGTGTTCTGCTCCTTTGAGCAGATCTGGATCAACTCCTATAGCATTTTTTTTTTTCCATCCATTTTATTTTAGGCTGGTTTTGTGTCCTATTTTCATTTGGGGAGAGGGCGTTTAGATAGCATCAGCCAAATCAGAGTTTACCGCGGAAACCGAAGGAAACGAATACACACTACGCCTCCCTCCCGGGTGTCAGTGGAATGGAAAAAACCTTCCAATTAAACACAGTAAACATTTGATATTATTTCATGGACAAAGTGCCGTAGGAATAAACGCCCCTTGGTTTGATTTTGACAGCGTGGTTGGAAGACTCAAAATGTGCTTTCATCCATCGGAGGAGAACAGTAGTAACTCTTCATGTCGGCTTTGAATAAGGAGTAGCATTGATCTCAGTGTTGAGTGTGTTTCTAGATAACATCCGAGCATAGCGTTAATCTTAAGGAGTAGCATTGATCTCAGTGTTGAGTGTGTTTCTAGATAACATCCGAGCATAGCGTTAATCTTAAGGAGTAGCATTGATCTCAGTGTTGAGTGTGTTTCTAGATAACATCCGAGCATAGCGTTAATCTTAAGGCGTATCATTGATCTCGTGTTGTGTGTTTCTAGATAACATCCGAGCATAGCGTTAATCTTCCCTCTTCACAATGCTACCTTTTTCCTTTTCCTATGTCATCTATGTTATCATTTGTAAATGTCTTTCTCAGTTTATTTCATATGTGTTTGTTCTATGTATCTGTACTAGTATGTCCTCAATTGTAAAGTTCTGTGGGTGTCTGAAAAGCGCAATATAAATTAAATGAATTATTATTATTATTATTAGCGCTTCTGTCTTGATGATATTGAAGGGGTGAGTTGGTTTTGTCTTCTCCAGTCGTTCTCGGAAGCGGGACGTCACATGACTCAAGACGACAATGTCACCGTGTCACTTCCTGTCCGTGTGTTTTTAAAACACAGCTTACCATCCACCACCTGACTGTTGTTTTTATTGAATTAAGAAACTGTGTGGTTGTTGTTCTAAACAGTATATTGTGTGTGTGTGTGTTTCTGGGTGTCCAGGGCGAGCGTCTCAGGATCCCCCCTAACCAGTGTTGTCCAGAGTGCCAGCCCCAGACCCCTGGCTCCTGTCTGTACCAAGGAGGAACCTACGAGGTGAGACTGAGACCCAGCCCTAACCCCAGCCCTAACCCTAACCCCAGCCCTAACCCCAGCCCCAACCCTAACCCCAGCCCTAACCCTAACCCCAGCCCTAACCCCAGCCCTAACCCTAACCCCAGCCCCAACCCTTACCCCAGCCCTAACCCTAACCCCAGCCCTAACCTTAACCACAGCCCTAACCCCAACCCTAACCCTAACCCTAACCCCAGCCCTAACCCCAATACCAGCCCTAACCCTAACCCCAGCCCTAACCTTAACCACAGCCCTAACCCCAACCCTAACCCTAACCCCAACCACAGCCCTAACCCCAATACCAGCCCTAACCCTAACCCCAGCCCTAACCTTAACCACAGCCCTAACCCCAACCCTAACCCCAACCCTAACCCCAGCCCCAGCCCTAACCCCAACCCTAACCCCAACCCTAACCTAATAGGTGAGAGAGACTGACTGATGGACTGACGGTCCAATAATACATTTTACATTTTATTAATATGCGCTTTTCAAATGATCCAAATACACTTTACATGTTAACTCCTCAATATTCTCCTTTAATATTTTATATTAGCATGCCTGGCATTACGATGCCTTAAACCTGGCTACAATCACTGCTGCCATGATCACTGCTGCCATGATCACTGCTGCCATGATCACTGCTGCCATGATCAC
>CM030185.1:17231391-17261391 GCA_017639675.1 Aplochiton taeniatus | reverse complement strand
CAGCTCAACATAGTGCAGTGCTTGTAAGACTGATGTAAAACAGTATTGAACTACACAGGACAGGACATGTAATTCTCCTTCACTTTAGAAATCAATACCCCTCTTTCCTTCCCCCTCCTCCCCTCTTTCCTCCCCTCTTCCCCTCTTCCCCTCGTTGTTATGCGGTGTCCATTAGACAGAGAGACTCTGACACCGGACAAGAACCGGCCGGAATGCCAATAGCACACTCTCTTTACGCCTCAGGACGGTGGACAAGTCCCAATAGTGTGGAGGAGCTCCCTTCTCTTTTGTCCTTGTTGTTATGACAACTAGGCCGGTCTTCCCAACTGACGTTTTTAGTTTTTTTACGTTCTTCTCTGACCCTGTGTCTAAACTCCATAGCTTTCTGAGTTTGTATCAGCGGTATTCTAGCAGTTAGCTTAGCAGCATGAGTTGGTATCTGGCACCATCTGTTCCTCAGCGGTATGCTAGCAGTTACCTTAGCGTTATGAGTTTGTATCTGGCACTATTGATTCCTCAGCGGTATGCTAGCAGTTACCTTAGCAGTATGAGTTGTAGCTGTGCTCTGCTTCCCCATTTGATAAAGCTGCAGCCTTTGATTGCTGTATTGATTGGTCAGCATTTTTTTAGATTTAGAAATCGCAATACACATTTCTTTTTTTTTGTATGATGCTGAGTCTTATTAAACCTAAAGTTGCTGTGCTCCTATTGTGATATGCTGAGTCATGTTAAGTAAAACAGAACTGTGTTTCATCTTTGGTAGCCAGGGACCCAAAGGATTATGGGAGATATGAGTTTCTAGATTTATTTAGTCTTGTACAACACATTTATTTATCACTTCTCTGTGGTCTCCTGTTTCTCTTCTGCAAGAAGCTCATTTTATCTTGTTTGCTTTCTATTATTCATGGAGATAAGCACCGAATTACTTACGAAGTGCTATTTCAGAAATCTAATCAGATTCAACGATAACATGTTTAGTCCATCAGTCATTATCTTTCACTTTCTTACTTATTATTATCTGTTTCAAATATTATTTTGTTTATTTATCCTTATTATTTATGATATGTTGATTGCTTCAGCTTTTGAGTTTTTTCATGAATCAGACATCTCATGTTTTACTCTGTGTTTGTGTGTGTGCGCATGTGTGTGTGTGCGTGTGTGCATGTGTGTGTGTGCATGTGTGTGTGTGTGTGTGTGTGTGTGCTGCAGAGCGCCCCGTCCCCCCACGTTGTGACCGTACCCTCCACCTGGGTGCGGGAGGGGGGCATGGTGAGACTGAGCAGGAAGTACTTACGGACGGTGCATCAGGGTGCCAGTGCTGAAGACATCCTCTACCGCATCCTCCCCTCCACCCAGGGCAGCCCCCGCTACGGTAAACAAACACACACAAATCAGAGGCTGAATGTTTGGCTGTTGGGTTGAGTTAAACAGTTCAACAGCAAGTGAACATTGGCTGGGTTGTTTGGTTGTTGGGTTGAACAGTTAAACAGTAGGTCACCCTCCCTATACTGGGTTGTTTGGTTGCTGGGTTAAACAGTTAAACAGCAGGTCACCCTCCCTATACTGGGTTGTTTGGTTGCTGGGTTAAACAGTTAAACAGCAGGTCACCCTCCCTATACTGGGTTATTTGGTTGCTGGGTTAAACAGTTAAACAGCAGGTCCTCATGCTGGGTTGTTTGGTTGCTGGGTTAAACAATTAAACAGCAGGTCCTCATGCTGGGTTGTTTGGTTGCTGGGTTAAACAATTAAACAGCAGGTCCTCATGCTGGGTTGTTTGGTTGCTGGGTTAAACAGTTAAACAGCAGGTCCTCATGCTGGGTTGTTTGGTTGCTGGGTTAAACAGTGAAACAGCAGGTCCTCATGCTGGGTTGTTTGGTTGCTGGGTTAAACAGTTGAACGGCAGGTCCTCATGCTGGGTTGTTTGGTTGCTTTTCCGCTCAGGGGAGGTGGTGTTGGTGCCCATGCCGGCCGATGGTCCTTCGGAGGCTTGGCAACCGTCGCCAGGCGACCGCACCTCCACCCCCACCAGCTCGTTTACCCAACAGGACATCAACGAGGGCACGGTGTGGTACCGTCACTACGGCAACGACCAGCACAGCGACTCCTTCCTGTTCCAGGTCGGTTCCTCCTCTCCCCTCCCCTCCCCTCCTCTCCCCACCCCTCCCCTCCTCTCCTCTCCTCTCCTCTCCTCTCCTCTCCTCTCCTCTCCTCTCCTCTCCTCTCCTCTCCTCTCCTCCTCTCCCCTCCCTCTCCCCTCCCTCTCCCCTCCCCTCCCCTCCCCTCTTCTCCTCTCCTCTCCTCTCCTCTCCTCTCCTCTCCTCCTCTCCCCTCCCTCTCCCCTCCCTTCCTCTCCTCTCCTCCCCTCCCCACCCCTCCTCTCCTCTCCTCTCCTCTCCTCTCCTCTCCTCTCCCCTCCCTCTCCCCTCCCCTCCCCTCCCCTCCCCTCCTCTCCTCTCCTCTCTTCTCCTCTCCTCTCCTCTCCTCTCCTCTCCTCTCCTCCCCTTCCCCTCCTCTCCTCTCCTCTCCTCCTCTCCTCTCCTCTCCTTCCCTCTATTCCCCTCCCCTCCTCTCTCTGACCCTGAACAGTGTGACGTTTTTCTTTGTTCATTCAGCCAAACACGTTGTAATTATAAGCTGCTGAAAGTCCATAATTAAATTCTCGGGTGCCTGATGCCGTGGAAACAGAGCAGGCCGTATTGCCTCATAAACCTTCGTTACTGACACCTTGAAGTGTTTCGCTTGTCCCGTAAAGCCTGGCTGGTGATTGGCTGACCGCCGGCTCCACTCTGTTGCCCGGTTATTAGGTCCGTCAGCCATTTTACGGTGACGCCTGACGGTTTTGTCAAATTGATTTCTCCAAGTCACCTCGGTGCCTGTCTTCAGCCTTTAGGCGGCGCTGACCCCCCCCCCCCCTCTACCCCCCCCTCTCTCTCTCTCTCTCTCTCTCAGTGAAACGTTGTCACGGCAATACAGTGTACAATCCGACCACGTTCAAGTGACGTGACCTCTCAGTTGCCCTTGTTCTCCCCCTGTAAGATTGTTCAAATGTAATTACACAAAGACTGTTCAAACATAGTTACAATTGATAAACATCAAATACTAATAGACCGGCAAGTCATATTACAAAGCATTTACCAATGAAACATTGTTTAAACAAAATATAATTTTTGCACATAATAGATTATTTATGCACCACGCATGACGTTTCCACATAATTGCTCAGGTCAGGAATTATTTAGATATGAAATGTCTTGCATGAGGAGCATGAGGTTTTTCTGCCTACCATAACATCAAACAAATTAAGTGAGAAAACAGAGGCAGAACAAACATTAATAATAGCAACCTATTTTCCTCGCAGGTTTGCCTGGAGAAGTTTATAATTTTTTATTATAAAACGATTCATTTTGCTCAAACAGAATATAAATGATAATGTCGACAGCTTTCATAATGTAAACAGCTTTTAGTTTCCTTCATCATTTTAAATTTGTAACTGTCGTTTTGCTACCTGAATGTTGATGTAAGCCCCTCCCTTCTCCTCCAGGTGTCCAATGACCGCTCAGCACAGACTTTGAGTGACGCACAGACTTTCACCATCGGAGTGCTGCCTCAAACCCCCGGTTTTCCCCAGCTAGCCCCCGACTGTGACCTCCAGATTACAGTAAGGATTGACCCTTAATCTATGAACCTTAACCTCCATTGTTTTCTCCCTATGAGCTGATCTGAGGTCTGGGTGGAACGTGCTGTACACTGGTTCTACTCTCCTAGATGTTATAAAAAATATATGTTTTCTAATGCTCTCATATGTAAGGAATGTGTTTCAAAGTGTGTGTGTGTGTGTGTGTTTGTGTGAATCCTTCATTTTATGCTGATTTTCTGATTTCCGATATCTATAAATGTTATCAGGTTCACTAGCTAACAACCTATATCTGCTGCTGTCACTGTGATTGTACCTGCGTGTGTGCGGGACTGTGTGTGTGTGTGTGTGTGTGTGTGTGTGTGTGTGTGTGTGTGTGTGTGTGTAGGCTCTGGAAGATGGTGTGACAGTGATAACACCAGCAGCCCTGTCCTTCCTCGACTCAGAGTCTCCCAGCGAGAAGCTGGTCTACAATATCACCAAACCACTGGGCCAGGGACAGGGTAACACACACACACACACACACACACATGCACACACACACACACACACACCCTCTCACACACACCCACACACTCAGACACACACAAACTACATATCATAGTGAGATGTATTATAATGTTTCTGTTATAATATTTATAAAATGATATTTATATTATATTGTTGTTGTTATAATATTTATAATATGATATTAATATATATATTTATAATGTTTCTATGATAGGTGCTTTTGAACACAGAGACAGGCCTCACTCGCCGGTTGAATACACTGTCATAGGGATATATATTATAATATTTATAAGATGATATTTATATTATTATGTTTCTATGATAGGTGCTATTGAACAGAGACAGGCCTCACTCTCCGGTTGAATACACTGTCATAGGGATATATATTATAATATTTATAAGATGATATTTATATTATTATGTTTCTATGATAGGTGCTATTGAACACAGAGACAGGCCTCACTCTCCGGTTGAATACACTGTCATAGGGATATATATTATAATATTTATAAGATGATATTTATATTATTATGTTTCTATGATAGGTTCTATTGAACACAGAGACAGGCCTCACTCTCCGGTCAGCTCCTTCACTCAGGAGGAGGTGAACCAGGCCAGCATCCTCTACAGACCTCCTCCTGCTCCTTCTCACCTGCAGGAGCTCTACCAGTACTCCTTCACAGGTGAGACACACACACAACCACACACACACAACCACACACACACACGCACACACCTCCTTCACTGGTCAGGAACACACACACAACCACACACACACACACGCACACACCTCCTTCACTGGTCAGGAACACACACACAACCACACACACACAACCACACACACACACGCACACACCTCCTTCACTGGTCAGGAACACACACACACACACACCTCCTTCACTGGTCAGGAACACACACACAAAGTTCCTCCTAAAATTGCTATTGCTGGAGTAGATCTGTGTGTCTGTTATCCAACAGAGCCTGTATCTAGTAGATATAGAGCTACACTAGACTAGAGTAGATCTGTGTGTCTGTTATCCAACAGTGCCTGTATCTAATAGAAACGTAGAGCTACACCTTCTACAGCAAATCTGTGTGTCTAATCCAACAGAGCCTGCATCTAGGAGACATAGAGCTACACTAGACTAGAGTAGATCTGTGTGTCTAATCCAACAGAGCCTGCATCTAGGAGACATAGAGCTACACTAGACTAGAGTAGATCTGTGTGTCTAACCCAACAGAGCCTGCATCTAGGAGACATAGAGCTACACTAGACTAGAGTAGATCTGTGTGTCTAATCCAACAGAGCCTGCATCTAGGAGACATAGAGCTACACTAGACTAGAGTAGATCTGTGTGTCTAACCCAACAGAGCCTGCATCTAGGAGACATAGAGCTACACTAGACTAGAGTAGATCTGTGTGTCTAATCCAACAGAGCCTGCATCTAGGAGACATAGAGCTACACTAGACTAGAGTAGATCTGTGTGTCTAATCCAACAGAGCCTGCATCTAGGAGACATAGAGCTACACTAGACTAGAGTAGATCTGTGTGTCTAACCGTGTCCTGTTTCCTTAGGTCTACCAGAGTCTCTGAGTCTCTACTTCACAGGTACCATTCTGTTCTATTAAGATCTATGCGCCTCCATCTCTGGTCTCATTTCCTCCTCCTACGTCCTGTCCTCCTTTACCATCACCCTTTCATTTCATCGGCACCGGCACACTAGTCTTGGTTCAAACCCTAGCTAGGTAGCTGTAAGGGGATGGTGGGTGTGTGTGTGTGTGTGTGTGTGTGTGTGTGTGTGTGTGTGTATGTGTGTTTGTGTGTCGCCCTGACTCCATGGTGGATGGATAGGACGGTGATGTCATGCTGTTGGACCGGGACGTTTCTCAGAAAGATCATTTCATCTGCAGTTTATTCTTCAGTTTAATCTGCAGTTTTCTCCCTCGTTTCAAACCACTCAGAGCTGATAGCTCCACCCCTCCATCCTCCTCTCTCCCTCGTTTCAAACCACTCAGAGCTGATAGCTCCACCCCTCCATCCTCCTCTCTTCCTCGTTTCAAACCCCTCAGAGCTGATAGCTCCACCCCTCCATCCTCCTCTCTTCCTGATTTCAAACCCCTCAAAGCTCACAGTTTCTCAGTCAGTTCCTCCACTAATATATGGCTTGTCAGAGGTGTGCTGCAGGCCAGTCTGGGGTTTCTATCCAGCCGGGTGGGAGCCCTTCACACAGCTGCTGCTCGGATTCTAAGAAATGTATATTCCGTAATTAAGCTGCTGCTGCTGTTAATGTTTTTATGGTTTTTAATATTCATATGTTTAGTGAGTAAACACTCTGCACGCTTACTAAATTTCCCCAAAGTGCTCTCTAAAATGTCTCTCTAGAGAGCTCAGAAGCTCATTAGTTTATTGTGTGCACACTCATTCAACGTTATTGTTTCTCTCTCTCTCTCTCTCTCTCTCTCTCTCTCTCTCTCTCTCTCTCTCTCTCTCTTTGCCCCTGTGGATCTGTGTGTGTGTGTGTGTGTGTGTGTGTGTGTAGTGTCCGATGGAGAACACACTACTCCAGAACTGGACTTTGCCATCCATCTGTTAGCCAATCACCAGCAGCCCCCAGTGTTCCAGATCCTGGACCCCTTCTTAGAGGTCACTATGGGGGGTCGCACAGCCATAGGTAAGATCACACACACACACACACACACACACACACACACATACACACACACTGTCCATGTGTTATTCATACCTCTGCTACATGCTAATCTAATAAATGTATATATAATATAGTAATGTAGTGTTGTTCATAACTCTAGGTGCTACATGCTAATCTAATAGATGTATATATAATATAGTTTGTGTTGTTCATAATTCCATGCTTCCTGGATCATTACCTTCTATGTACAGCTTCATTACAAACCAGCCTCTCGCCACGGACCACTAATCAGAAATTACTGGAACAAGCCTCAATTTTCTGTGTGTGTGTGTGTGTGTGTGTGTGTGTGTGTGTGTGTGTGCAGGGGGCCAGCAGCTGGCAGTGACTGATGCTGATACGTCTCCTGAGGAGTTGGAGTTTGAGTTGGTGGAGGCTCCTCTCCATGGAGCACTGGTCAGAAGAGAGCTGGGCACAGAGACAGAGACAGAGATGGTCACTGGTGAGACACACACACCCACACACACACACGCACGCACGCACACACACACACACACACACACACACACACATAAACACATAAACATATGCAGACACACACACAATTATTGCTTAGATCCTCACACACACTCCTTAACATTCCCCTGTCTTTCTTTCTTGTCCAGGTGACACATTCTCCTTCAGCGATGTGACCCGGAACGTTCTCCAGTACCAGCACGCGGGCCGGACCTCCGACGACGACGCCATCACCTTCACCGTCAGCGACAGCTTCTCCACGGCAACAACCAGTGTGGCGGTGTCCGTGTTGGGCGCCGGGGGCAACGGCCCCAAGAGAGACACGCTGGCGCTGATGTCACTGGAGGTGTCCGAGAAGAGCACCACTGTCATCAGACGCAACGTCCTGGCTTACAGCGTGAGGACACACACACACACACATACACATACACACACACACACACTATACACACACACACACGCCTACAGACACACAAAGACAGTACACACACACGACACACATACAGAGACAGTGCACACACACACATCCACATCCTCACAGACACATCCACGCAGCACCAAAGATGTCTTTTGAACCATTGTAACTGTGGTTGTGGGTTATTACTGTGTTTACTTTGGTCTCTCTTATTATGGGTTATTATTACACTGTGTTTACATTGGTCTCTCTTATTATGGGTTATTATTACTCTGTGTTTACGTTGGTCTCTCTTATTATGGGTTATTATTACACTGTCTTTACGTTGGTCTCTCTTATTATGGGTTATTATTACACTGTGTTTACGTTGGTCCCTCTTATTCTGGGTTATTATTACACTGTGTTTACGTTGGTCTCTCTTAGTATGGGTTATTATTACACTGTGTTTACGTTGGTCCCTCTTATTATGGGTTATTATTACACTGTGTTTACGCTGGTCTCTCTTATTATGGGTTATTATTACACTGTGTTTACGCTGGTCTCTCTTATTATGGGTTATTATTACACTGTGTTTACGTTGGTCTCCCTTATTATGGGTTATTATTAAACTGTGTTTACTTACGTTGGTCTCTCTCTCAGGATGATGAGTCTGATCCGGGTCAGATCCGTGTCCAGCTGGTGTCGGTACCCATGTACGGACTCCTGACCAGAACCGTTACCGGGTCGGAACCGGAAGAGCTAGCCGAGTATTCCGCTTTCAGCATGGATGACATCAACAACCACAGGATCAGGTAACATATGTAGATTATAGAAATAGATCAAGAAATAATACATAGTCCAGAGAGAGTAATATGATGTACAAGGGATGTAACTTATATGAATATATATGACGGGATCAGGTAAGGTATATGGATTTATAGAAATAGATCAATTAATAATAATACATAAAAAACACAGTCCCGAGAGAGTAATATGATGCAATAAGAAATACAATTTATATGAATATATATGAGAGGATCAAGTATTAGGATACATGTTGTATATTCATATTTTCTTATAATTTGTGCAACAGGACATTACATTGCAGTATGGTATTTATAAAGTGATTTCACCGTTTATCACTAGTGATATTATTTAATTTAACATAGTACTAGTCAAAAATGTACTGTTGAACAGTAAATATAAGTAAACAATGTCTTCATATAAAACAGGATTAGATTATATGAAATAGTGATTTATATACTATATATTATAATAGTTTGAGTCAAGATGTAATATTATGTGTTTACTCTATGACAAGCTAAAGATAAGTTAATATGATTGGTTCTCCATACCAATAGGTTCAGCATTCTAGTTTGTCCCTCTTTTTGAAGAGTAAGATTCCTTTAAACAAATGACCTCGCTCTTCCCTGAATGCAGATAACATAAGAAGAAAACGCCACAAACTTAACGTTTCATCCTGATGGATTAGTTTGATATTGCGTTTAATCATTTGACGCCTGTGGACATTAATCTCTGCCTGCTTTGGTGTTTTGGTTTGTTTTTGGTTATTAAGCATCAATTTCTCATTACCATTAAACCCAGAGGATATTAGAATGGTGCATCGAGCAGCTGCAACTTCATCCATCAACGTGTTGATAGCAGCGATGGTAAACCATAGATTTGACGATCCTGCTCACGGCTCTCTGTAGCGTGATAAAGTACGCTTTAGTTCCACTCAATGTCTTGTTTTAGCGCATCACATTAGCAGCCCAGGACGCTAATGAGCGACTACTAGCAGATCCCACCTGTGAAATATGGGAGATTAGTAAGAAATGAAACCTAAATATGCCAACTGTGTAATTTCCATAATGTGCAGCTAATTTCTTTTCAAAGCAATTAGCGACTTTTGGCTAACCACCATGCAAGTCGTCTCCGGGGCGATATTCAAATCACCTCAGTTTGTTATGCTTGGCGACGTTTGGACTTAAAGAAACTGGTTGTTTTAGTGTTTCAGTTAGGCGAAATAGCTCGATTTCACTTGTTAGAGCAGGGCTAGTGTTTTAACAGTGGCCTTTTCAGCAGGGGACAGATTCTCAAAGGCCTTTATCCTGGGTTTAGACAGCTACTTACAGTGCTCATTGATATGTATGAAGTGAGTTGTCCTCTTCAGCTAATGGCTGGTTGAACCGAGCTGAACTCTCCTCCACTCTGCGTCGTCAATGAGCCGCTTTATATGGCTGGCTCTGTTCGAGATGTTGAACTGCTTCCTGTTTGTTCAGCTGCTAGTTTCAAGTCAATGTGTTTCCTCCCAACTTTTCAACAGCAGGGAGTAGATTATTGTTGGTTTATTGTTGGTTTATTTTGGTTTTATTTTGGTTTTATTTTGTGAAAGACCGACAGATTGAATAATTTTTTTCATATCATCTGATGACCTCATGCGCCTGCATTGATAATAACATATTCAATTAACCAGTAAAACTAAAGCAAATTTCTTCAGTCAGATTTTACATATATATTAGTGTTTCCAGACACACTGTAAATAAAAATAAAAATAAATGTACTGAAAAATCCCTTCCTTGTTTACAACAGGTACATCACTTCCTTTGAGACGGGGGACCAGCCTGTCACTGACATCTTCCACTTCCTGGTTTATGATGGCGACAACAATCGCCTTGACAACCAGATGTGCACTATCACCATCAGCTCAACACCTCGGCAACTTCCGGTGGTAACCGTCCGCAGCGGCATCAAGGTGGGAGGAAGACACATAATGTTTCCTTCTATCTTCACTTAAAAGTTTTAATAATATTAAATGGAGAAGAAAGTTAGTGACAATAAAACATAATAATAATACATAATAGTGGTCAGGACAGTTTGTCGTGGTAATGTGAAATATAATCTGTCTGCCTGTCTGTCTGTCTGTCTGTCTGTCTGTCTGTCTGTCTGCACTGTGTTGTCATCTGTAGGTCCAGGAAGGGGGCAGGGTCCAGCTCTCGACCAATCACATCATTGTGTCGGATCTAGGCACGCCCAGGAAGGAACTGCTGGTGTGGTTGGTCACCCCACCCAAATATGGCTTCATCCAAAACACCAGGGCAGGTGAGGGCTCGGGGGCAGGGCTTGAGGAAGTGCTGCTCACAGCAAACCTGGCCAAAATGACTGGTTGACTACGTTTAGAAATAACTGCTAAAAAGTGCCCTAAGAAGTAGACTCAAAAGGCAGAGCAAGCTAGCAATTATGTGTTCTTGAGCTGGACTCTAAAGCACCTGTGAAGACTGTGTTAGCAGGCAGAAATAAAATTAAAACAACCTTGGACTTAGAATAACTCTCAGATTTAGGAAGGGTGTCTCCTTTTTAATGTCTGTTTATGAATTTGACAAAGTAAATTAAAGACTATTCATACGTTTTGAAAACAGGGATTGTGTGTCCAGTTGTAGTTAGCTTAGCTTAGCATATCTTAGCTTAGCATAGCATAGACCAGCATAGATTAGCATAGCTTAGCATGACTCATCTCTGTGACTGACTGTCAAGTTGGTAGTTGTTTGTAGTTGATGTCCAAAAAGTTTTAAAGTGATTTTCAGTTTCTCTCTTATCGATAGTACGATAACTCACGTCTGTCCATCTTGGCCGTTTATGATCTGAGTTTAAATGTACCAACACTAACACAATGTGGCACTGTGATATTATGCAATATAAAGCGTTGCTCTTGCAAAGCCGTTTGGAGGCGCTTTCCCTCCCCAGCTCTTCAAGGTACAGTTCAGAGAGTCTCTGTTAGTCAATCTTTGTCATCTTCAACAGAGTGAATATTTAATCTGCTCTTTAGATCGCTCTCGCTGCCTCTGTGGGCTGCGTACCGTCGGACACTTAAGGAACAGTACACGGTTTGGGAAACGCCAAGTATATAATTACATCTAAAGAGGCTGTGATTCTGGGTAAAATGCATGATATACAAGAGGATGACTGAGAAGGAGGTTTTAGGTGAAGAGTCCAGAATTCGAGCTCCAAAATAATGTTAAACCAAAATGTCCTTTTCTCTCTACCCAAAATGCTTTATTATTCATGTTTAAAATGTCACTTATTCTTGCTGTACTTTGTTTGTGCAAAATGTCCAGATTGGACTGTCCTGCTTTTAATATAGGCAGCATTTCTTCTTTTCTAATTTGCACCTCTACAAAACTATATGGTAATCTGTGCCCTAAGTGTTTTTTTTGTATTCCTAAATGCCGCGATAATAGTTTTTGGTGCTCCCACGTTACCTTGGTGACGACCCTGTTTTCTCGCCTCTCCTAGCTGGTTCTCGGGGTGGTGGTTCTGGGGTGGTCGTCGGGCCTGACGGTCCCTTCACGGTGGACGACCTGACCTCGGACCACATCTTCTACGTTCAGAACCTGGTCCTGGACCATAAGGCTCAGCCCGACGCCCACCAAGACGTTGTCAGCTTCTACATCAGCGACGGCTCCTCTCAAACCGAAGCGTTCCAGGTCAACATCGACATACAGGTAAACACAAGATCTACAGGTAAACACAAGATCTACAGGTAAACACAATATCTACAGGTAAACACAAGATCTACAGGTAAACACAAGATCTACACGTAAACACAAGGTCTACAGGTAAACACAAGATCTACACGTAACCACAAGATCTACAGGTAAACACAATATCTACAGGTAAACACAAGATCTACTTAATACACATCGACATACAGGTAAACCAAATATCTAGACCAGACAGTGTCTGTAGGTACAACGTTCTCCTATCTGTGTGTGAATGTGTGTGAACATCCAAAGTCATTCATTGTTGTTAGACCGGTCATGTCCTGTCAGAGAGAGACCTGGGAGTCATCTTAAACACAAAGGAGGACTTTGGGTTGAGAAACTCCTAGCCTTTCTAAAGGGCAGCCATTTTTCACACTAAGTAACCCCACGGCCTAATCCATCACTTAGTCTGTCTCCTTAGACTGCTTAGGCCCTCGGATGGATGGGCCTGACTGACACAGCTCTGTGTGTGTGTGGGTTGGTGTGTGTGTGTGGTGTGTATGTGTGGTGTGTGTGTGTGTGTGTACCTTATGTTGTGTGTGTGCCTTGTGTGTGGTGTGTGTGTGTGTGTGTGTGTGTGTGTGTGTGTGTCAGAGCAAGGTGCCCTCTGAGCCGGTGGTGTCGGTCAGCAGCGTTCAGGTGGAGGAGAACTCGGGGGTGGTCATCACTAACTCCTCCCTCAACATCCGGGACCTGGACACACCCGACAACCTCCTCACCATCACCGTCGTCAAGGCGCCCTCCTACGGTACGCCACACACACACACACACACACAGAGCGCGCACTCTCACACAACCGATACACACGGCAGACACCACCGAAGAAAACTCAACCGTGCCCCACACTTAATAGACAACTGCTGGTCTGTGATGATAAAAGACACACACACTGTAACACACACACACATACTGACACACACACACGCTAACACACTAACACGCACCACACACATACTGACACACACACACACTAACACACTAACACGCACCACACACACACTGACACACACACTCTAACCCAGACCACACACACACCACAGACACATAAACTGACGCACACACTAACATGCATCACACACACTAACACAGACCACACACACACACACACACACACACACACACACACACACACACACACACACACAACCTCCCGTTCCTTTCAACTCAATACAAATCCCATATTCTCTGAAACCTCACATAAAGCCTCACACTAGTTCAGTATACCCCCCCCCCCACACACACACACACACACACCATCTTTTAGGAGCCAGTTGACCTCCAGTGGTCTCTCTGTCGAGCCCAACAGCTCAGCTCCCTTCTTCAACCAGAGGACAAGGAAGGAGCGATGCCATGGTAACAACCCCATCAACCCACCGTCACCCCCCATAAAACTCTGAGCGCAACGAGGCGGACTGGAGGGGGGGGGGGGGGGGGGGGGGGGGTTTATTGCGCTTCGGTCCACGACCCCTCTTTATTGGACCGTCCTTCAGTGGAGGAAGAGAGACAGAGACAAACATGTCACACACACACACACACTCACACACACACACACACAGTGGAGGAAGAGAGACAGAGAGGGAGACAAACATGCTCAGACACGCGGCACATCTTTATCCTTGAGCCTCTCTCTCAGTGTGTGTGTGTGTGTGTGTGTGTGTGTTTTCACTCTCTGAGTGAACTGCAGCACAGCGGTTACATCACTGGCTTGATCAGTCAAAAAACTGTTAACACACATCAGACTGGTTTACCCGCGCCCCCCCCCCAAGTTAAACTCTGCATGCAGGTGTCAGTGTGTTACCCCTACATGCACTAACCCTGCCCCCCCCCCCCCCCCCCCCCAGGTAAACTCCGTCGTCGTCAGTTCTACTCCCAGCCTCTGGGCAGGGGGCGTGTCCTCTCCCAAGGCTCCTCCTTCTCCTACCAGGACGTGGTGGAGCAGCTGCTGGTGTACACGCCCACCTCGGCCAGCGGGGGGCGAGACCAGCTCACCTTCTCCGTCAGCGATGGCCGCCACACGCACACCGCACGGCTGGCCTTCACCATGGACGTACGGCGCAGCGAGGGGCCGAGCATGACCGTCAACAGGGGGATGCAGCTGGCTGCAGGTCAGGGGGTGCCCGACACACACACACACACACACACACACACACACACACACACACACACATGCACATACACACATACACGTACATACACACATACACGCACATACACACATACATGCACATACACACACACATATACACATGCACATACACGTACATACACATGCACATACACACATACACGTACATACACACATACACACACACACACACACACACACACACACACACACACACACACACACACACACATACACATGCACATACACACGTACATACACACATACACGCACATACACACACTCACACACACGCATACACAAAGGTGTATTTGTAAGAGGTACATTTAATGTTGCACAGACATACCTCTTGAATCCTTCCCGTGTCAGGTATCACAGAGCAGAACCTAAATCATTTATATATACAGTATATATATATATATATATATACACACATCCTTATGAAGTGGCTGAATCCTTCAGGCTCCGGGTCTAAGATCACAGAGCAGAACCTAAATCATTTATATATACAGTATATATATATATATACACAAATCCTTATGAAGTGGCTGAATCCTTCAGGCTCCGGGTCTAAGATCACAGAGCAGAACCTAAATCATTTATATATACAGTATATATATATATATACACAAATCCTTATGAAGTGGCTGAATCCTTCAGGCTCCGGGTCTAAGATCACAGAGCAGAACCTAAATCATTTATATATACAGTATATGTATATATATACACAAATCCTTATGAAGTGGCTGAATCCTTCAGGCTCCGGGTCTAAGATCACAGAGCAGAACCTGAAGGGGACAGATGGGGACTCAGACAGCCTGAAACTCCGCTACATCCTGACCAAAGACCCCCCCACTGGGAAACTCCTGTTGTCGCGGGACCAGGGCCGCAAGGATCACCTGACCACCAACGGACCAACCAGCAGCTTCACGCAGGCCGACGTCAACAAAGGTAGGGCCGACTCCTCTTTCTTTCTTTCTTTCTTTCTTTCTTTCTTTCTTTCTTTCTTTCTCTTCCCCTGTCTCAATTTTCTTCACTCTGATTTTTAAATTGTATAGGAAATCCTCTCTTTCATGCTTCCCCTCTCTCTTGCTCTTTTCTTCCTCTGGCCCCTAAGGGTAGTGCGCCCTCTCTTTCTTTTTGTCCCTCCCTTTTCTCCCTTCTCTTTGATTCTCATGTTCTTTGTGTTGTTATCTGCTGTGTCACTTCCTCTTGGTGGCTGTATCTCCTCACATGGCAAATTATTGAAACAATGTCTATTGGAACAGAATTCATTGGAGAACAGCACCGTTCTTATTGATGAACTTGTAATGTGTGTGAACCTGAGGGTGGATCTTCTTCATCTCAGTCTCAGTCTCAGTGTGTTGTGTTTGTCGCCCCCTGTAGGCCTGCTGGAGTATAGCCACCAGAAGGGAGAGAAGGGAGGCAGTTTCTCCTTTAAGTTTAACCTGGTGGACCCCGAAGGAAACAAACTCATCGACCAGTCCTTCTTCATCAGTGTGTTAGGTAGCTCCTCTCCTCTCCTCTCCTGTCCTATTGGATGATCCTGCTTTCTGCCCTTTTCTTATTGGATGATCCTGTTACATTGTTCTGTCTTCTGCTCTGTCTTTGGTCCTCTCTCTCTCTCTCTCTCTCTCTCTCTCTCTCTCTCTCTCTCTCCCTCTCTCCCTCTCTCCCTCTATCCATCTCTCTTTCAAAAGCGTGCTGCAAATGTTACCGTGTTGAAACACCTCTGTGTTATGTTATGTTATTGTATCGCTAAATCTCTCGGCCCTGAATAGTGTGCCAGGCTTATACAATGTGCTTCCACTAAGCCCCGCCCCTTTTCCTCAGAGGACCGCCTCCCCCCCTCGGTGGTGGTGAATAAGGGCCTCCTGTTGGACGAGAACACGGTGAAGAAGCTGACCACTCTCCAGCTGTCGGCCAGCGACCAAGACAGTGAACCCAGTGACCTCACCTACAGGGTCACCAAGCAACCGGTGCTGGGGCATCTAGAGCACGCTGGCAACCCGGGTACTGGACACACACACACACACACACACACACACACACACACACACGCACACACACACTCACTCTGACCCGCACTAACGCTCCCACATACACACACTAACTCTGCCACGCCCCCCCGACACACACACACACACACACACACACACACGCACTCTGACCCGCACTAACGCTCACACATACACACACTAACTCTGCCCCGCCCCCCCGACACACACACACTCACTCTGACCCGCACTAACGCTCACACATACACACACACTAACTCTGACCCCCCCCCCGACACATACACACACACACACACACACACTCTGACACACAAACCCCAGGAAATGCTTTCATGACCGACACACACCTTCACCTTGGACTACACACTCCTTGGAAAACACACACCAATGCTGCGAACCCAAATACTCCTTGGACACACACACACACACACACACACACACACACACACACAGTTAAAGGGCTCCTGATGCCTTCGTTTTATACATACTGTTTCAACGTCGTCTCAGTGCAACCATCCAAATAAAAAATCTGAACAATCCACACAAACACACTCTTATTCTCTCTCTCTCTCTCTCTCTCTCTCTCTCTCTCTCTCTCTCTCTCTCTCTCTCTCTCTCTCTCTCTCTCTCTCTCTCTCTCTGTCTCTCTCTAAAACACAAACATACGCTCAGAAACTAACAGATAGATTGGGCTGGTGTAATTAGGGCTGCTCCAGTACCTCTCTGAGCAGCTTGACTGTGTTCCTGCAACAGCAGCACCACGTTGACTCATTAGCAAGATCTACACACACACACACACACACATATATACACACACACACACACATACACACACACACACACATATACATACACACACATACACACACATAAACACAAACACACTCACTCACTTACACACACACACGCACGCACACACACACACACACTCACGCTCAATCACAAACTACTCTGCAAATAGATTCTGTGCAAATATGCTCGAAAGCTCAAAGGAAATCAGGTTTTAATTCGGCCCCTCTGATCAATTTAGTGTATTTGATTCTCTTTGCCGTTCGCTCTGAATTCTTTCCTCCGTCTCATCTGCAGTTCTCCAAACCTTAACCCCATACCCCAGACCAACCTGGGACCTGGCTAATTACTGAAAGCCCTGCCACTACCCACCAGCCCTAGGGGCTGCATCTAATTACTGGAAGCCATTTAGTCTGACATTGGTTTCTTAAGCGCCCCACACAATGCTGCTGTCACCATAGCCATGTGTTTCCCTACAGCACAGAGAGGGGGGGGGGGTTATTTAGTCCTCTCTTCAAAGTGAAGGTGGACTAGTGGGGATGCTCAAAGTGGCAGCCTGCTGACTCAGCGGTTTGGTGCCCCCTGGTGTCTGCAAACGCTAACACACTACTGTTTTCCTTCTCATCTTTCACTCTTCCACCCTCTTCATCCTCCTCTTCCTCATCTTTTCCCCTCCTCTTTCTCAACAACCCCCTCTCTTTCTCTTCCTCCCCCTCCTCTTCCTCCCCCTCCTCTTCCTCCCCCTCTCTTCCTCCCCCTCTCTCTTCCTCCCCCTCTCTCTTCCTCCCCCTCTCTTCCTCCCCCTCTCTTCCTCCTCCTCTCTCTCTTCTTTTCTTGTCGTCTTCCCCCACGTTGTCTGGACAGGAAGTCGCATCAGCACTTTCACCCAGGCTGACCTCGCTTCCCGCAGTATTCAGTACGTCCACACCAACGAAGAAGAAAAGCACGCAGACGAGTTCTCCTTCAGCGTGTCTGATGGAGCCAACGAGGTATCACACACACACACACACACACACACACACACACACACACACACACACAGATACACACACATACACACACACACACGCTCAGACAGACAGACACACACACACACACACACAGACATGTACACACAGACACACTCAGACATATACACACACACACACTTAGACATATACACACAGACACACACGCACTCAGACACTTAGACATATACACACGCACACACACATACTCAGACATATACACACATTATTTTTCGTTATAAAATCACACTTACAACCACAAAGTCCTTTTCTATGTTATTTCCAGGATGTTTCAATCTATATCTGTGGTGCGTTGCATCCCAGACGTTGGCTAGCTGTTATAATAATGTTTTCATGTGTTTAGTTAAATGTGTTTTAATGTGTTTAGGTAAATTCATTTAAATCTTTATTCCCTGTAGGTTGCCTAGACGTTAGATTACCGTTCTAATAATATTTGAATGTGTTTAAGTAAATGTGTTTGAATGTGTTTAGTTGAACGTGTTTTCACCTTTATATTCCCTGTAGGTCGCCCAGACGTTCTCCATCACCATCAGGCCGGTGGACGACAGCCTTCCTCTACTAAAGGTCCCTGGGATGAGGGTCCAGGAAGGAGTGAGGAAGACCATCACCGAGTTTGAGCTGAAGGCCACTGATGCTGACACTGAGGTAGGAACAAACTACCTCTGAGGTAACAACAAACTACCTCTGAGGTAGGAACAAACTACCACTGAGGTAACAACAAACTACCACTGAGGTAGGAACAAACTACCACTGAGGTAACAACAAACTACCACTGAGGTAACAACAAACTACTACTGAGGTAACAACAAACTACTACTGAGGTAACAACAAACTACCACTGAGGTAACAACAAACTACTACTGAGGTAACAACAAACTACCTCAGCATTCTGACTGAGGCACAGCAGAACCACATGCCATGTTTAACAGTATTAAAACAGAGTCAGTCTGAATGAAAGGAGATCTGGATCATAATGGCTGTCCTTCCTCTTTACCTCCATCCTTGCTTTCCCTCCATCCCCTCTCCTCCTTTCTTCTCGCTTCCTCTCTCTCTCTCTCCCTCTATCGTTTCCTTCCCTCCCCTCAGGAGAAAGCCATCGTCTTCACGGTGGTTCAGCCTCCGCGCCACGGCACCATTGAGCGGACGGTCAACGGGCAGCACTACCGGCAGACCAGCAGCTTCAGCATGGAGGACGTGTACCAGAACCGGGTCAGCTACAACCACGACGGCTCCAACTCCCTGAAGGACCGCTTCAGCTTCAGCGTGTCGGACGGAACCAACCAGCTCTTCATGGTGGAGGAGGGGGATAGGGAGGTGAGGGGGCTGGTGTGTGTGTGTGGGGGGTCTCTGTGTGTGTGTGTGTGTGTGTGTCTGTGTTATACTTGACTGAGTGCCAAGTATGTGTCAGCCAGGCAGTCAGTCAGTCAGTCAGTCACCCAACCAGCCAGTCAGCCAGTCAGTCAGTCAGTCAGTGTGATGGACAAAATGCAGCACCCTGTATCTCTGTCTCTATCTCTGTGTCTGCCACTGAGAAGGGAAGGTGACCTGTCTGTCTGTCTGTCTGTCTGTCTGTCTGTCTGTCTGTCTGTCTGTCTGTCTGTCTGTCTGTCTGTCTGTCTGTCTGTAAAAATGAATGCCGTTACACGATTCATCCCAAGTTTGATATCTGACTTCTCTTGGTCTGTGTGTCTCTCTCTCTCTCTCTCTCTTTCTCTCTCTCTCTCTCTCTCTCTCTCTCTCTCTCTCTCTCTTTCTCTCTTTCTTTCTCTCTCTCTTTCTTTCTCTCTCTCTCTCTCTCTCTCTCTCTCTTTCTCTCTGTCTCTCTCTCTTTCTCTCTGTCTCTCTCTCTTTCTCTCTCTCTCTCTGTCTCTCTCTCTCTCTCTCTCTC
This sequence comes from Aplochiton taeniatus, assembly GCA_017639675.1. Taxonomy (NCBI): domain Eukaryota; kingdom Metazoa; phylum Chordata; class Actinopteri; order Galaxiiformes; family Galaxiidae; genus Aplochiton; species Aplochiton taeniatus. The sequence continues at coordinate 17,241,299 of CM030185.1, read as the reverse complement.
TCTCTCTCTCTCTCTCTCTCTCTCTCTCTGTCTCTCTCTCTCTTTCTCTCTCTCTCTCTCTCTTTCTCTGTCTTTCTCTCTCTCTCTGTGTGTCTGTGGCTCTCTCTCTCTCTCTTTCTCTCTCTCTCTCTCTCTTTCTCTGTCTCTCTCTCTCTCTCTCTCTGTGTCTGTGTCTCTCTCTCTCTCTCTCTCTCTCTCTCTCTCTCTCTCTCTCTCTCTCTCTCTCTCTCTCTCTCTGTCTCTCTGTCTGTGTGTGTGTGTGTGTGTGTGTGTGTGTGTGTGTGTGTGTGTGTAGATAGTGACAGCTGCTCCCCAAAAGTTTAAGATCGATATTCTTCCCGTCGATGATGGAACTCCTCGAATCGTCACCAACCTGGGCCTGCAGTGGCTGGAGTACATGGACAACAAGGTAGGCCTCATGTATATACATAGATATATAGACCAACATGGATGTCAAGGTCTGCTATGTTATATTACATTACAGTATAACAAGGTAGGCCTCATGTATATACATAGATATATAGACCAACATGGATGTCAAGGTCTGCTATGTTATATTACATTACAGTATAACAAGGTGGGCCTCATGTATATACATAGATATATAGACCAACATGGATGTCAAGGTCTGCTATGTTATATTACATTACAGTATAACAAGGTGGGCCTCATGTATATACATAGATATATAGACCAACATGGATGTCAAGGTCTGCTATGTTATATTACATTACAGTCTGCTATGTTATAGTACATTGCAGTATAACAAGGTAGCCTGCTATGTTATATTACATTACAGTATAACAAGGTAATCTGCTATATTACATTACAGTATAACAAGGTAGCCTGCTATGTTATATTACATTACAGTATAACAAGGTAATCTGCTATATTACATTACAGTATAACAAGGTAGCCTGCTATGTTATATTACATTACAGTCTGCTATGTCATGTTACATTTCAGTATAACAAGGTATTCTGAAATGTTATATTACATTTCAGTATTATAAAAAAAAAAATGTTTATAGTGGTGTTTGGGTGCTGTGTTTAAAAAAAAATCTAGAATGGAAAGTACATAACTGTGCCCATTATAATCTTGCGTTGCGCTAGCTCCCCCTGCTGGATGGAAATGGGCAGGACTACCTGTTGGCTTTTGAAACACCACGCAATAAAATCTCTTATTTCACTCAATATCCAACCACTACTAGAGTGGTGTAGTTTTATTGTGGTTTACAATTGATAGTGAAGATCACAACTTAATATATAAATAAATATTAGATGTATGCATAATAAGGTGTATAATAACTTCATACATATCTAAATATTATATGAACAGTATGTATACTGTGGTTTCTAATAACTTAATACATACATTAGTAGTATATGTATGTATACTGTGGTTTATAATAACTGTACATACATTAATAGTATATGTATGTATACTGTGGTTTATAATAACTTAATACATACATTAATAGTATATGTATGTATACTGTGGTTTATAATAACTTAATACATACATTAATAGTATATGTATGTATACTGTGGTTTTGTCCGCTCGTCTGACAGAAAGGAATGTAATATACCTCCGAGCCTCCTGGTAATGTAGTTGTTACGTAATAACCTTTGACCTATGACCTTTGGAACCGCCCTAGCAGACCAACCTGATCTCTATGAAAGGAATATAATGTCCCGCTGTGCTTTCTGATAGCATAGAACTCTGTATCATTATGACGTATAAACGTTTAACCTTTGACGTTAAACATTTGACCCCCCCTCCCTTTAGGCAACCAACCTGATCACCAAGAAGGAATATAGTCCATATCAGTTATGATGCATAAGCGTTTGACCTTTGACCCCCCCTCCCTTTAGGCAACCAACCTGATCACCAAGAAGGAGCTCCTCACCATGGATCCTGACACGGAGGACAGCCAGCTGGTCTACGAGGTTACCACGGAGACCAAACACGGCTTCCTGGAGAGCAAGCTGAAACCCGGAGCTCCTATCACCAGCTTCACACAAGGTACCGGGTCGCCGGGTAGGACAGAGCAGAATCGACCTATCAGGGGGCGGTAACCTAAAATACTCCATTGTTATGTCAACCTGGGTCTGGGGGAGTGAGGCATTAGGGTTAGGGTATTAGTAGATTATGGCCATTCCGGTTGACATTGTTAGTTAACGGTCTCTCTCTCCAGCAGACATTAACTTGAGTCTTGGGTTAGTTATTAGAATGTTTCTTTAACACCACCCTAGTGTTTTCCTGTCCTAATGTTTTCCTGTACTATTTCTCCAGCGGATATTAACCTGGGTCTGGTGTTTAGTTCGTTAATAAAAGTGTTGTTGGTCTCTCTCTGTAGCGGACATTAACCTGGGTCTGGTGCGTTACGTGCTCCGTGAAGAGAACGCCATGGCGACCAAAGACTCCTTCAGGTTCCTGGTGAAAGACAGCCTGCCTAACGTGGTGCAGGACAACCAGTTCCATATCCAGTGGTCCCTCATCAGCTTCACACACACCAGGTTAGCGGTCACACACACACACACACACACAGAAACACACACACAGAAACACACACAAACACACACGCACACACACTTACAGAGAAACCTTCACCATTTTGTGTATGAAATGTCGAACTTAAAGCGATATCGCTACACATCTGACACACTGTAGGTTCTTTTGAATATATTTATACATTTATTGATAATATATCATATTTATTGTTCATTTATTGATAATATATTATATTTATTATTTATTTATTCATAATATATTGTATTTATTATTTATGTATCTATACATTGTGTCTAATAATTTCTTTCTCTGTATTTCTTTCATTCTATCTTTTATTCTTTCACTTTCTATATGCCTTTCTCTCTCCAACCCTCCCTCTCCACCCCGTCCCCCCTCCCCTCCTCTCTCTCTCCTTATCTTCCTACCTCCCTCTCTCTGTCCCTCCCTTCTCTTTCCCTCCATCCCTACCTCTCTCTCCCCTTCCCTCCATCATCCTCTCTCTCCCTCCCCAACCCTCTCCCCTCCCAAACCCTCTCTCTCCTGTCTCCCTCCCTCCCTCCCTGCCTAACCCTATCTCTCTCTCCCTCCCTCTCTATCCCTCCCTCCTCCCCTCCTTCCCTCCATCCCTCCATCATCCTCTCCAGCTACAACGTGAGTGAGAAGGCAGGCACTGTGTCGGTGACGGTGAGGAGGAGTGGGAACCTGAACCAGTATGCCATCGTGCTGTGTCGAACGGAGCAGGGCAGTGCCACCTCCACCGCCAGCGTGGGCACGCGACCCGGCCAGCAGGACTACGTGGAGTACGCAGGACAGGTAACCGTGGAAACGCCAGGAGAGAGGGTGTTCCACACATGAACATGTTTCCATTCACTCCATTAATATTCCCTGTATCAATAGCATTTACAGTTTAAATAACGTGGTGACTCTTATCAACGCTCTATAGTAGATATGTAGTTTATACCAGTAACAATATAATAATAATGATGATGACGAAGATGATGATGATGATGATGATGATGATGATGATGATGATAACATTAAATGTTAATAAGGGTTTCACAAGGTCATAAGGTCATCTCAGGGTCATGACCTTAAAGTCCTCCTTCTGACCTGCAGGTCATTGTGTACAGTCTGGAGGTTCAATGTTTTTTGATTCAGAGGTCAGATTTCTATCTGTTCTGACTGTATCTGTCCCTACTCCTGTTCTCCTCCATCCTGACTCCTCCTCCTCCTCCTCCTATCCCTCCTCTCTGCTCTTCTCCTCCTCTTCTCCTCCTCTCCTCCTCTTCTCCTCTCCTCCTCTTCTCCTCTTCTCCTCCTCTCCTCCTCTCCTCCTCCTCTTCTCCCTCTTCTCCTCCTCTCCTCCTCCTCTTCTCCCTCTTCTCCTCCCTTCTCTCCTCTTCTCCTCTCCTTCTCCTCTTCTCCTCCACCCTCCTCCTCTTCTCTCCTCTTCTCCACCCTCCTCCTCTCCTCCCTCTTCTCCCTCCTCCCTCCTCTCTCCTCCTCGATGCTCCTCTGTCCTCCTTGCTCCCCTCCCCCAGGTGCAGTTTGACGAGCGTGAGGACACCAAGGTGTGCACCATCGTCCTTAACGATGACCAGGTGTTTGAGGGTGTGGAGAGCTTCCTGGTTGAACTGAGCATGCCCGTGTACGCCCTGCTGGGCGGCGTGAGCCGCGCCCGCGTCCACGTCAACGACTCGGAGGACGAGCCCACCCTGCAGTTCCACAAGAAGAGTTACCACGTCAACGAGAGCACCGGCTCCATCTCCGCCCCCGTCGAGAGGAAAGGTAGAACCAGAGCAGGCTATCCTGCTAACAGAAATCAAACACTCCCCTCCAGAGGAAAGGTAGAACCAGGGCAGGCTATCCTGCTAACAGAAATCAAACACTCCCCTCCAGAGGAAAGGTAGAACCAGAGCAGGCTATCCTGCTAACAGAAATCAAACACTCCCCTCCAGAGGAAAAGTAGAACCAGAGCAGGCTAACAGAAATCAAACACTCCCCTCCAGAGGAAAGGTATAACCAGAGCAGGCTAACAGAAATCAAACACTCCCCTCCAGAGGAAAGGTATAACCAGAGCAAGCTATCCTGCTAACAGAAATCAAACGCTCCCCTCCAGAATAAAGGTATAAACAGAGCAGGCCATCCTGCTAACAGAAATCAAACGCTCCCTTCCAGAGGAAAGGTATTACTACAACTAACAGAAAACAAATGCTCCCCTACTAACAGAACTAGTAAAACATTGGCAGGCTATCGTGCTAACAGAAAACAAACACTCCCCTTCCCACTGTAAAGGTATAACCAGAGCAGGCTATTCTGCTAACAGAAATCAAATGCTCCCCTTCCCACAGGAAATATAAAACTACAGCTGGTTAGTGTCTAAAGTCTGAAATAGCAGAGATCAACAGTACAGTACTTGGTTTATGTAAGCATTAGCAAGAAATTTTTTTTTCGTTATCTCCTATACATTTCTAAAAAAGTGTTTGCTTTTGTCCTTAACGCTGTAAAGTACATAAACAATTACTGGCTATGTATCATGACATTAATAGGCGGGTAAAATCTTCACAGGTAATATGTTTGTTTTTTTACATTTTATTTTTTTACCAAAACATATCATGGTGTCAGTCATTTGCAACAGGGTTTAATATATTCAGTCAGCATTTTCTTCCCTGCTTTAAGAGTGGTATGAAAAACAAATTGAAAACGTTCACTTTTCTTGCTTACTGTCCTACAATGTAACATTTTCCAGTGGTTTTCCGCTTAGCTAATGGTTTGATTGGTGGAGATTCTAAAGTGTTGTGGCAGAGCGGTGAGATCATTGGGTGCCCCTGTGTAGGCGGGATCAACATACAAAGACTAACACGTCTGACCAATCCTGGAGAAGATCATAGAGATCGACACTTCTGATTGGCAGATCTTTATATCAGGGGGCTGGGCATCATCAGCGTCTCCAACATAGAAGTATGGGTGGAGTTTCTCAGGGAAGGTGTCTTTATGAGTGCAGATGAGAGACATGTCTTCAGGGTCGTAGAAGGACAGCTCCCCCCTGTCATAGTCCAGCTGGACTCTGATCCTCTGGAGCCTCCTCTTCACTGTGAGAGTCTTGCATAGTGCATCATAGTATTCACCACTGTCCTGCTCTATAGCCCAGATTCCATTCTCTGGGTCTGACTCTACCTCTCCCTTCCTGTCAGCTGACTCTTTGGCCACACCTATTTCCCAGTGAGGATGGTCTCCCACCTCCACCTCCCAGCTGTGCTGTCCTGAGCTGAACCCCTCAGAACCCAGAACAGCGGGGTATTTAGTGTTCCTCTCTGGATTGTCAGGGAGCTGCTCCTCTGTGTCTGTGTCTCTCACACTGGTCAGATCATCAGCCAGAGAGAGACAGTGGTGTGCTGTGTTTGGGTCCAGAATGACAGGAGTGAACCTGACCCTCTCTTTCATCTTCTCCCAGACTCTGAAGGTCAGGTTGCCCAGGTGTTTGGCCACGTCTATCAGAGCTCCTGAGACCAGCTGTGGGTCGGGCAGTGTGTACTGGGCTCTGGAAGAACATTCAGGAGTCAGTGCTGCTCTGGGCTTAGATTTAAAATCCCCAAACAAAAAGAAAAAAAAATATATATAAATACTATTTATTAATAATATACACCACTTACCTTTTCACTGTGGTCTTGTAGTTCTGTGGAGGTAAAGATAGATCAATTTAAACTGTAGTTAGAATAGTTAGTAAGCCATTCTATTAAAATGAGAAGACAACAGTACTTACCTGCAGGAATGAGATGTCTTCAGCTCCCAGCTCCTCCTCTATGGCTTTGATTGTGTCTGAATGTGTTGATATCTCTCTGCTCAGCCCCTCAATCTTCTCCTTCATCCTCTGACTCTTCTGTTTCTCTTCCTCTCTCAGTGCAGCTATCCTGGTCTCCTCTTCCTCATGTAGAAACTGGTAAAGCTTTTTAAACTGCTTCTTAATCTGAGTCTCTGTCTGCTGGGCCTGGACCTGGAGACATTGGAGGACACACATTTACCTTTAGCCCTCACTAGACAGCGGTTAGCTTATCATGACAGTGCAGTTAAAAAAGAAACATATAATCCAAACTAACTTAGAGCCATTGTCTAGATCTGTCTCTATTCTGATCTTTAGGTTAGTGTTTTTTATGATCCCATTGCTTATACGTTCTTGTTTGCTGCTTTGTTGATTGTAGAATTGTTGTCTTAATTGTGACCTCATATATTCTTAAACACCAATCTTTAATTGTTTTACCTTGATGTGTTTTGCTGTGTGTTTACAGGTGACTTTGATGTTCTTATAAACCTTTAACTTCTTCTTTAAGGGCTTCAGAGCAGTCTGGAGCTCCTCCTGCAAATACGTTTGATTTAATAATATTCATAATATCTAAGACTATACTCTACTAACGTTTCAATATCTTATCAAAACTTACATCAGCTGTACTTTAGATTTTTCATGATCATTCAGTATTACCTTATGATCCTGTGCAGCTTCATCTATGGGACAGCAGTTGTGGTATTTATGTTTCTTAGAGGTCTGACACACCCAGCAGATTGGCTGTTGGTCGTCCAGACAGTAGAGCTTGAGTTTCTCACCATGCAGACTGCACAGCACTTCAGACCCTGCTGAAGCTCTCTGGCTTCTCTTTTGTAAGAAGGCCTCACACAGGTTTTTCAGAGCTAGATTACGAGGAGGATTTTCTATTGAGGATTTCCTCCTACAGACTGGACATTCCTGTGATTTTCTCTGTTTCCAGTATTCCTGCAGACAGCCTTTACAGAAGCTGTGGCTACACAACAGAATGACAGGATCTTTAAAGATGTCATAACATATAGAACAGGTGTAGTCTTCCTCTGAGAGAGACGAGCTGGACGCCATTTGCCTTAAAAACTAGTTGTTTTTTTTATTTGAGTGTCTTCTGGAGTTTACTTTCACTTTTGATCACGATACTTAAAGTTCTCTTGTCAGTGGGTTGAAGTTACTTTAAGGCAGTATTTTGTGTTGTAGTCCCATAACGCTTGTTTAAAGCCTGTTTCTCCTCCTTCAGTGTGAGTTGTGTATTTAGTGTAGTTTGTCTTATTTCTCAGAGTAGAGCCGAGTCAAACTGAGCGTGATAAAGACACACTGATCTGCACGCTGGGGTGTGACTTTTACAAACCAGGAAACAGCAGCATCGTGGGAGCTACCAAAGCTTCAGTTCTAATCTTTCCTGCTTGTAATTACATTTTACGTCCACATAGGGGCGCCATTTTGTCACTCATCAACACTCCCTCCTCTGGAATGTCCTCTGAAGTTTACTTTCAATATCAGGCACAATTAAGAGAAACAACTGTGATTCAGTCCTCCAGCTGCTAGAAGTGTCTCTGTTCAGGCCAGTAGTTCCTCCAGTATAGTGTTTGTTCCCCAGGTGTTGTCAGTGTGGGGGATAGTGTAGTCAGTGCTGTGTGCCAGGCAGTCTGACAGGTAAGACAGGTAATGGGTTGGACCTGTGTCATCCTATGGGAGTTAATCATACGTCTGAGGAATGTTATTTTGATGGGTCACAAACTAGCAATGCTGTAGGTCTGATAAAATACTATCAAACACCTGTAACCTGGCTCTATGTATCAATACAAACATCAACATAATAGTAGCACCATATTACTGGTTCTATAGGTCGTATTTCTATGATTTTAAAACCCTCTGTTTCCCCACTGAATAACATGAAGTCCAGTGTTGTCTCGTCCAGTTCTATGGGTTGTATTTCTATGATATTTCTATGATTTTAAAACCCTCTGTCATTTCCCAGCTGAATAACATTGTCTCGTCCAGTTCTATGGGTCGTATTTCTATGATATTTCTATGATTTTAAAACCCTACATTTTTCCCCTGTCTAGTAAATAATCTGGAGTCCAGCATTGTCTTGACCAGTTCTATGGGTTGTATTTCCCTGATTTTAAAACCCTCTTGTTATTTCCCTAGTGAATAACATTGTCTCGACCAGTTCTATGCGTCGTATTTCTCTGATTTGAACCCGCTCCATCGGGTCTCTGTTCCAGGCGACACCTCCAGCGTGGTATCGGCTCTGTGCTACACGGTGTCTAAGTCTGCCCAGGGCAGCAGCCTCCACGCCCTGGAGTCCGGCTCCGACTTCAAGAGCCGCGGGATGACGGGGGACAACCGGCTCGTCCTGGGGCCGGGCGTCGCCATGACGACCTGCGACGTCAAGCTGGTCGACGACAGCGAGTACGAGCTCTCCGAGGAGTTCGAGCTCGTCCTATCAGACGCCTCGGACAACGCCCGTCTGGGTGACCTCACCGTGGCCAAGGTCGTCATCGACGGGCCCAACGACGCCTCCACTGTCTCCCTGGGCAACGCCACCTTTACCTTCAGCGAAGACGCAGGTGAGAACGGAGATGTTTATGTCGGACTTTGTTTCTGTTTCTAGTTATTTCTCACACCGTCACCTTTTTCATTGTGTTGCATTACATGTATAATTCTAGAGCTACCATTGATTTTTGAAGTACTTGATTTTTGAACTTGTAACCTTGTAAGGTCAGGAATTTATATAAATGATTGCAGTTATTATTATTATAATATCTAGAACTTAATTCATGTCGAGCCCCAGTGAGACTGAATCATATAGTTTTGTATTTTTTTGGGCTTGATATGTTTTATATTAATGTGCTGTTTCTTATGCTGTGTTCCTTGTGTCTGTAGTGTTGTCATAGCGACCATAGGGTTCCCAGTGTGTCATATGTGTATTGCCTACGCTATGTTTTATGTAATCACAGGCACCATAGAGATCCCAGTGTGTCATATGTGTATTGCCTACGCTATGTTTTATGTAATCACAGGCACCATAGAGATCCCAGTGTGTCATATGTGTATTGCCTACGCTATGTTTTATGTAATCACAGGCACCATAGAGATCCCAGTGTGTCATATGTGTATTGCCTACGCTATGTTTTATGTAATCACAGGCACCATAGAGATCCCAGTGTGTCATATGTGTATTGCCTACGCTATGTTTTATGTAATCACAGGCACCATAGAGATCCCAGTGTGTCGTCACGGTAGCGACCTCTCCTCCCTGACCTCGGTGTGGTGCGCCACCCGCCCCTCCGACCCCCCCTCCGCTACCCCTGGGGTCGACTACATCCCGAGCTCCAAAAAGGTGGAGTTCAAAGCAGGAAGCACTGAGGAGGTAAGAGAGAGACACACAGTAAACAATGGTTACGCATTCATAATAATAATAATAATAACAATACATTTTATTTGTAGTGTGCTTTACATTGTAGGAACAATCTCAAAGCTCTACAACCAACATTAGGAGGACATAATAACAGATATAAAATATTGATAAAAACTGACAAAAAAGGAAAAAGGAGAGGAGTTAAGAGAGATGCAC